>ML108299.1:0-36398 GCA_003697995.1 Taxidea taxus jeffersonii | reverse complement strand
TCCCAGTTCCCTGGCACTGAGAGGTGCCCAGAATGTGTGCTTTCACTTTTAAAACCAGGACAAGTTGCTCACTCGAATGGCAAAGGGACCCAAAATCATTATCACATGAGGACATATTGGAAACACAAACCATAATGGTAGCACTTGCCATTTGGCAAATTTTCTGTCAAGCACTTCAGATCATAGCTTCATTTCATCTTCACCACCACCTTCATGAGGCCAAAATTGAAGCTTACCAGGGCTGAGTAATTGCCCGGGGACACTTCTAATAAGTGACAGAATTCTGAATTGAACCTGGGCCATTGGATTCCAGGGCCTGGAATCTTAAACCCTTTAGAAATGTAAAGGGTGGGGCGCCTTGGTGGCTCAGTGGGTTAGGCCTCTGCCTTCAGCTCAGGTCATGATCCTGGGGTCCCAGGATCCAGCCCCACTTTGGGCTCTCTGCCCAGTGGAGCCTGCTTCCCTCTCTCTCTGCCTGCCTTCCTGCCTATTTGTGATCTCTCTCTCTATCAAATAAATTGAAAAGAAAAAAAAAAAAGAAGATGTAAAGGGCCTCAATCAATAGCTGCCTCATGGCCTGAAGGGTTATCACTGGAGTAAGATGGCATTTATGTCAGGAAGAGTGGTGCTCAGTGAGTATAGGAAGTCATGGAGACACAGGGTTCTAAATTTTTCAGCTTTCCAGAATGGAATAGGCTGCTCCAGAAAAGACAATTTCTAGAGCTTGGTAGGAATGCTTGGCGAAAATGCAAACATTATAAAATTGGCCAATCTTCAAAATCATTTCTAACGTGGTGATGCTATTTTTTAAAATTTCTTTTTCTGGCAAGGTCAAAATTAGGGAAAGACTCCCCACACACATACTCACAAAACTTTAAAAGCACGATAGAAAGGCAAGTTATTTTATTTTACGACAAAACTTGTGATTCATCATAAATCCCCATGCTTTTTTAATAAACCCTGATGTACCATATGCCCCCTTCAGTTCAAGTTTGAGTGTAAATCATAAAATGTCCATAATCCAAAATGCTTTATGTGTTTTTATGATCACAGAAGGCTGCCTTGCCTTCCATTCATGATTAATTTTTTTTGATGGCTCCCTCTAGATCTTAGAAAATAATTAAAACTAATGAACAATCCGCAATGGCAGTAAAGCAACGAACATATTGTTTCCTGTCTGGGCTCAAAGCTTGATCAAAGGGAAGACTCGCTGAGACACAACACACTTCTGTGTTGTACTTCACTTCCTGACCACCCACTGAGACCAAATGACAGCTTCAGGGAAAATCATGAATTAGGATTTTTGTAAAGCACTTTATAGAAAGTTAGAGTTTGCAAAAATACAATTAGTCGCTGTAACTACTGATTCCCCAACAGAGAAGGACTCTAAGATATGGACTTTTTATTTTCTCTTACCACTCTCCTGTATCAGTGCACCCATGTTTTCAGTAAACCAAATCTGCTACTCACAAATATCATATAAACCAGGGTAACAGCAGCAAGCAAGAATAAAACAAGGAAGGAAAAGAAAAGAAAAGAAGCATTCACAAATTACCATTTTACCTTATTTTTCCAAGTTCGATGATACATTTTTGACAGATCATATAGAGAATTTTATTCAGGGTTTTACCTGGTCAAAGAAGAAAAGCAAAGCTCCCTCCTTTTGAGGATGGGAGGTTGAATTGTGAGGCACTTCTGTAAAAGGAAAGAAGGGAGTGGAAATTTGCGGGGAGGATTGATTACTTCCATCCAGTTGCTATTGTATATTCTGTGGTTCCATCTATGGAAAAGTGCCTGACTTTTTTTGGCTTCCTGGATACCAAACTCAATTTAATTTGACCAGTCAAGCAATTAACAAATTGTAGTCAATCAAAATAGAAGCTTTGTCTTCTTTTGCTTTTCTTCTGCAAATGACTTTAAAAAAAAAATAAGTCCCATGCATTAAAGATAAAGATAAAGCCAAAGTGAATTAGCTTTTATCATCAACCTCAAAGGGAGTTTAGATGATAATAAAAATATAGTCAATTCTTAATTGCTCTGAAGCTGATTACATTTGGGGCCTTCTGGAGAGCTTCTTCCTTCTTTCATTTCCTGTCTTTCTGTTTATTGGCTCCAAATGAGAAGGAAAAAACCACAGATGGTCCAGAAGCACTTGTTAAAAGACTTTATATGAAAGAGTTGTCAGGAGTTGGTTAGATTTCCATCAACCAGGCTTGCTCCATTGTCTCATTGGCACAGAATACTGAAAGCTGGCAATACGGTTCCAGAACTAAATCAGGAAGCTTCTGTGGACTTGCCACTGTCACTGGCCCAGAACAAGGCCTTCCACATTCCCTCAGGTGTCCCCAGCTTCTTCTGTTTCTGTCATACAATCTTTGAACCTCAAAAATGGAAAGGCTTTGCTCTTGCCTCCTGAGCCCTTTGGGCCAATCCTTACTCTCAATAAAGGATGTGACACCTGCAGAATTTCAGATGGATTTTTAAATCTCTTTCTTTATTGTGGAATAAAAGAGGTTATGGGTTGAAAGGGCAGTAAGTGTCTGAGTTGGTAGAAGAAAAATTTTAGCAGATAGAGTTTAGCCACCTCAAGTGCTGAAGTCATATTTTATATACTATATACCCATTTAGCATGTATCTGAGATCATCCCTGTTCTATTTATACATAAGCAAGGGCAAAGTTCTTAACCAGGGTCCCTTGACAAAGGTCTAGTTCAGGCCTTGACAATCTACAGCCCCCAGGCCAAATCAGGCCCACCACCTCTTATCATATGGCCCGTGAGTTGAAAATGTTTTTCACACTTAAAATCGGTCAAAAAATTTAAGATTTTGTGATGTGAAAATGGTACAAAATTCAAATTTTAGTGTCCACACTAAAACTAAAGTTTTATTGGAACACAGCCACGCACACCTATTTAATCTTGTTTGTGGATTCTTTCACACTACAGTGGCGTGGGTCTTGGTGAAAGCCCATGGTGTCTAAAATACTGTCCTTCTGAAAAAAATTTGCCGACCTTCAGTCAGGGTTAGTGTTTTAAAACTGCTTCCTAGGGACGCCTGGGTGGCTCATTTGGTTGAGCGGCTGCCTTCGGCTCGGGTCATGATCCCGGCGTCCTGGGATGGAGTCCCGCATCGGGCTCCTTGCTCGGCGGGGAGCCTGCTTCTCCCTCTGCCTCTGCCTGCCACTCTGTCTGCCTGTGCTCGCTCCTGCTCTCTCTCTGACAACTAAATAAATAAAAAATCTTTAAAAAAATAAATAAATAAATAAAACTGCTTCCTAAGGATCCTGATTGTTCAAAGAAGCTCACCTCATAGCAGAGAATGGGAAGGAAATGTTCCAGAGAGAGGTCAAGTGAAAGATGTGTCATATTCTACCCCAGTTTTCTGGTTTTACCTCTTACACTTCAGGAATCATGATTGCGCAGAGGTTTCTCTGGAAGAAAGCTAGAACTGGGAACTGGAAATGTGTTGGGTCCCAAGCAGTGTTAGCTAGATCCACCTTCTTCTCCCTTTGCTACTAATCTCAGCTCTTAAGGTCTTCATGTCCTTTTTTCACCTGTTATGTTCTCATCCTGTCTCTCCCTACTAATTTTTTCAACCTCTGCATGCTTTCTTATTCCTTCTTTTTTTTTTTTTAGATTTATTTATTTATTTATTTGTCAGAGAGAGAGAGAGAGAGCGTGGGAGCGAGCACAGGCAGACAGAGAGGCAGGCAGAGGGAGAAGCAGGCTCCCTGCAGAGCAAGGAGCCCGATGTGGGACTCGATCCCAGGGCGCTGGGATCATGACCCGAGCCGAAGGCAGCCACTTAACCAACTGAGCCACCCAGGCGTCCCTTTTATTCCTTCTTAAACATGCTTTCTTAGGTTCCTTCTTACATGTGGTACGGCTCACCATGGCATGCTTATAACTTCTGCTCCACGATTATTTTGGAAATTCCTTCTGTTTCTCTCCCAGAGGGAAAAATTTAGTAGTTAAGGACATGAGCTTTGGACCCAGACTACCCAGGTTTAAATCCTGGCCCTTCTCCTTACCAGCTGTCAAGTTACTTTGTTCCACTGGACTTTAGTTTCTTCATGATGGAAACGGAGCTAATAATTGTACTTATCTCATAAGGCTGTCATGAGAATTGAATAATATATGTAAAGTAGTTAGAACTATGCCTGGCATCTAGTAAGCATGAAATAGGTGTTGCCAGTCTCTGATTGGCTCACTTCAGCCATGGGTGGGCCCCTAATCAACTTACAAGATTTTTTAGTACTGACCTTTTGTCAGCTACCACCACTAGAGGTCTAATCAACACAGGTTGGGGGATAGAGTATAGTAGATTGCATTAAAGTCCCTCCTTGTATTTAATCTCTGTGTTGTATAATGTTGCAGTATGTATACTTCTTGTGCCTTGACTCCAGGCTTTATATGTGACTTACTTTGGCCAGTGGGAAGTTGGCAGACATAATACAAACAAAAGCTTGAAAAGCTCTTACACAGCTGTGTTCATGCTCTCTGCCATCTCTGCCATTGTCCTTAGAAGGATATGCCAACATTGATCCACTAATTCCAAGAGGAGGATGAAGAACTTGTGGAGCTGAGCCATCCCTGGCCCAACCAGCCTAGATGAGCCAGTCCCCAGTCAACCTGCAGACTAATGAGAAATAAGACATGACTTTATGCCTTCAGGGTTTCTATGCCATCAGGTTTTAGGTGGTTTGTTACACAGCATAAACCACATTAGGAAGAAAAATATCTAGCTAAACCCAGTAACAGATCAACTTATTATCAAATAAATAAATTATCACATTCAAGTATATGTATAAAATATATCTGACTGAATTCCTCAAGATTTTTTTGTTTCAAACCATGTTATTCGTATTTTCTAACCAGAGATCCTAATTCAGAATTCTCAATGTTTTCTCTCTTTCCATTGACCTGCCTGACTTTAAATTTTCTAAAGCCATTTTCCCCTATATCCCACAAGTTATCTCTAAAAGGTTGAAACAAGTTGTTTTGCCTTGCCAGGGTAAATTCTCTTTGGGATTCTCTTAAAACTCTTCTGCTGTCAAAGGGCACTGTAGGTGGTTTGCATAGCTATGAAGGGTGAAATTGATTTCCAGATGTCCAACTCAGTGGGGTTTCTTGTGGGGTTTGAGGAGAAACAAAATGGAGTTAATGGGAATGGAGGAGCAGGCTTACTTCTACATATTTGTAAAAAAGAGATATTTTCCTTCGAGGGAGAAATAGAATAAGACTGATACAGACATATGTGTGTGTGTGTGTGTGTGTGTGTGTGTGTGTGTATGTTTAATTGATTTTTTTAATGGAGATTGATTTCAAACCTAATTTTTATTTTAGAGATCCATCTAGTGAAGCTGAGGCTAAGGAAACAGGGCCAAAATAGTGAACATAAATTGAAAGTCAAGATTTTTAGCCTTTGATTCTGGATATGTTTATTGTCCAAATAGAACAGGTGATCTGGAATCAGGATACAGTTTACAATCAACAGAAGAGAAAATGAAGAAATGCTTCCCAAGAAATGATAATGACCATTGTCCTTTCTTGTACCCTGCTTTCTAGTGTTGCTCTTTATGTTTTATTACCCCATGTGTGTGAAGCAGCAGTATTGGGCAGTGGTTAACTGCAGTAATTCTGGAGCTTGATCACCTAGGTTCAAATACAAATCTACTACTGCAAGTTACTCAAACTCCCCATCCTCTTGTGAAGGTGTTATGAAGATTAAATTAGTTTAAAATGCCCCAAAGAGGGATGCCTGGGTGACTCAGTTGGTTAAGCAGCTGCCTTTTGCTCAGGTCATGATCCTGGCGTCCTGGGATCGAGTCCCACATCGGGCTCCTTGCTCAACAGGGAGCCTGCTTCTCCCTCTGCCTCTGCCTGCCACTCTGTCTGCCTGAGCTTGTGCGCTCTCTCTCTCTCTCTAATAAATAAATAAATAAATAAATAAATAAATAAATAAAATCTTAAAAAAAATAAAAAATAAATAAAATGCCCCAAAGAGTGCTGGACACATGCTAAGATTCTTTAAATGTCTCTTGTTAATGTTCTTGTTGTTACTACTATTACTACTATTCTAGTGCAAAACCCTAAGTGTGTTCTGGGGAACTGCCTCTTCCTTTACTTTAAATTACTGTCTATAAATACTGACTCTATTCTCCATCACCCTGCCTGGCCGATTAGAATCATCACCTGGCACAGTGACAGCCTGAAGTTTGAGCATGTGACTCAACCTAACCAATGAGCTGTAACCTTTAAATTTGACAGAACTGTGAGAGACACAATGCTTTCTCTTTCACTAGACGTGAGTTAATGAGAAAGTGGGCTGAGAATAAAGCCCATTAAAAGAGTAAAAATAAAACATGGAGAAAGAGCAGGTCCTAATGGCATTCAAACCCCTAGACTGAGCCCTTCTGGTATTTCCTTTTTTATGTGAGGCTATAAATTTCCTTTTTTCCTTAAATGAGTTCAAGTGGGTGTAAAAGAAAGAGATCTTATATCCCTTCTAAGCATTTTTACAGAAGGTTTTATGGAAACTTTGGCTCATTTTTTGAAGTTTTTTATGGAGATCAGGCCATTTCAGCTTAACCTTGAATGAGTAAACATTAATTAATAAAAAAATAGCAATCTCATTCAGATTGAGCTGCCAACATTTGTAACTTTGGGGGCTTTTTACTTTTATTTGGGGGGATTGGGAGCACAGAAGCTTATAGTGGAAATCACCGCCTTGTGCTTTTGTCCTGAGTCGTGGATTGAATCACTGTCAAATCTAAGAATTCGTGGAATATAAAAATGGCAAATAGGGGAAAGCAGCTTTGATCTTCTCCCTTCATGAGATTTATTCTGACAGTTTACAACTGGATGAAATGCATAATGGAAGTTCCTTGACACAATAACTCAGTTTAAATGTATTGTCAGATTGTCAGTTATCTGCTTCATCAAGAACTATGAGTCAAGATTTGATATCATCCCTTCTCATAAGCATCCAAAGTATTAAAAATGGTTTCTAAGTAGATGAAATTATGAAATGGGTAAATTTTGCCTTCAATGAACTGTTCTCTACTTCCCCTTCCTTTGCATCGGTTATTTGCTTTTTCCCTCCTATATTCCCTTTTCTAAAATTCTAAATTTCTAAATTCTAAAATGATTGTCTTTATGTGTAGGAGGAATCTCCATGATCCCATCTTTGTGGCCCTGAGGGTGTGCACATAGTTCAGGCAAAAACCAGTTATAACTCCGCCCCTGCATAGCTACAGTGATTAGTCCAGGCTTGTGGGCACATGAAACAAGTGAGACCATTACAGTCCTTCCACAGTTTTTGTTTGTTTGTTTGTTTGTTTTCAATTTGAAGCTACGGAGGAAATTTCTTTGCTTGTGTGGTAACAGCTGTTAGGGCATGAGTGCAGAGCTGCCTACAGCCTTGGAGAAAACAGATCAGTAATCAGCAATAGTAAAGAGTGATACTATAATAGAGAGGAATTAAAATGTATAGAATCAATCTTGGCAGCATTTGAGGCCTTAGTCCTAGTGGTTCCTGAAGCCAGCTCTTCCTTTGCCCATCCCCACAAATTTGTTATATGGTAAATAAAGATGTCTTCATTTCTTGGGATAGAGACTCTGGTATGAGCTCTGACATGTAACAACTTGGGAGACAAATTCCCTTATTCCCAACAAGAAAGAGCTGGGGAAACTAATAATCAGTTATGTTCTTGAAAATCCTGAGGGCCACAGACTTTGGGATACCCAGATTTCCTTGAGCATTACTTCCAGGAACCCTGCTAGATGTTCATGGTGCAGATCCCAAAAAGATCTGTTCATGCCTCTGAGAGGGGCAGGGGAAAAGTAATCATTGTAAAATTCACCCAGAGCCTTCCCCTACAACAAAGATCTATTCTCAGAAAAAAAGACTTTGCTGGAAGCTTATCTGAGTAAGGGAAAGGGCATTCTTCTAGTTCTGGTCCCTCAAGCCTTCCTGTCTTACTTGGGGGGTGGGGCATCAGGAGAAAGGCTGGCAGCGGGGGAGAGCTTCAAGGAAACAGATTGAGAATGCTATAGGCAGGGAATGGAAAAGGAGATGGCTGGGGGATGGAAGGAGTTATACCACTGGAGAAAAACTTGTAAAGGTCAGAACCTCAAGATTCAGGCCCACTAAAACACTGAAATTTAATCAGACTATAATTCTCCCTTTCTCTACCCCCAGCACTCCACCAACGGAGCCTCAATATAATAATAGTGGACTACAGCAGAGCTACAAGATACAGACTCTGTGTAAGGAAGTGTACTTGGGGAAACCCAAAATCTAGAAGGGAATACTAGAGGAATTTGAAGCTTCTGCCACCCATAGCTACAATAAATATTCAACACAGTCCCAGTCATATTACCATAGATCCTTATGAAAAAGTCCTCTTTACCTCAGATTCCATTATGTAATGCAGCAAATGCTTGCTTTCAACAAAAAATTACAAAGCACAAAAAAAAAAAAATTACAAGGCATGCCAAAGGCAATAAAAAAGATTTTCTGAAGAGACAGAGCAATTGTTAGAAATAGGCTCAGATATGACATAGATGTAGGATTAGTAGAGGGGGTATTTAATATAACTGTGATTAATATAATATGGGCTTTAATGGAAATTGTAGAAAATGTGCAAGAAGATAGGTAGCTTGGATTGAAACTCTAAGAATCAATAGAAAATTCTAGAAATAACAGAATCAGAAATGAAGAAT
The DNA here is from genome assembly GCA_003697995.1 of Taxidea taxus jeffersonii. Classification (NCBI taxonomy): domain Eukaryota; kingdom Metazoa; phylum Chordata; class Mammalia; order Carnivora; family Mustelidae; genus Taxidea; species Taxidea taxus. The sequence goes on along the minus strand of ML108299.1, from coordinate 27,672 downwards.
GCCTTCAATGGGTTCATTAGTAGACATGACCCATTTGAGGTAATAAATCATGAGTTTGAAGATATGTCAACAGAAAGCAAATTGAAAGAATAGAGAAAAAATAACAGAAAAAAAATAGAACATCCAAGAATGTGGGCAATTTCAAGAAGTATAATAAATATGTAATTGGGATGTCATGAGAAGAGAGAGGAAGTAGAAGAAGCATTTGAATATAATGACTGAGAACTGTCCAAAATTAACAACAAACATCAGACCACATATATGAGAAGTGAAGAAAATACTATATAAGACAAATGCCAAAAAACCACATCTAGGTATATCCTATTCAAACTACATAAACCAGTAAAGAGAAAAATCTTGAAAGAAGCCAGGGGAACAAAACACCTTAACTGTAGAAGAATAAGGATAAGAATTAAAGCATACTCTTTTTTTAGAAATCATTCAGTGGTGTGGGGTGAAATATTAACTGTAAAAGAGCCCCCACCCAACTTACAGTTTCATATCCAGCAAAATTAATCCTTCAAAAATAAAGAAGATAGAGACTTTCTTAGACAAACAAAAACAGGGAATTAATCACCAGCATACCTTCCCTGAAAGAAATTTCAGGAGGACCCTGGGCTCACCACCCACCACATGGCCACCTAGCCATGCAGTTAGGCATAAATAATGCAGAAAGCAACCCAAAAACTAGCAGAACAGACTCTCCGCAGCCTGAGGTAGAGAAGAGGCCATAGCCAAACAGATCTACCTCCCTCCAATCGCTATTGGCAAGATCCCATCAAAACAGTCCACAAGACTGGTAGTGTGTAAGCAGCCCAGGCAAGGGCCAGCACCACTCCAGAGTCCTGCTTCAGGGAGAAGGGAGGATAACCACAACCCAGTCTGACTGCAGGCCTCACCCACCAACTATAGCTCCTCAGAGGACAACACAGGGAACGTACACTGCAGTTTGATGCTACTTCATCTCTGGCAAACACCTGTTCTGACTCAACTCAAATACAAGGTAGCCTTGGGCTGGTCCGCTAACACCACAGACAGTAGACTCTGCCCACAATAGGCAGAGAGCCATTTCAGGCTGGACTGAAGACAAATGGTAGAACTGCCACAATGGTAGGACACCTCTGTAGCAACACACATAGGAGACACCCTGGAAACACCATTTTCTGGTGAAAAGAAGACATTGCACTGCAAGACCCCTTCTTCCTAAAGCCACTACTTTCAAGTGCGGGAAATACAGCTGACTTTCCTAACACATAGAAACAGACACAGCAATAGACAAAATTAGGAGACAGAGGAATATGTCCCAAATGAAAGAGCATAACAAAATCAGAGCAAGAGACCTAAACAAAATGGATATAAGTAATATGTCTGTTAGTGAATTTAAACTAATGCTCATAAAGATACTCACTAGAATTGAGCAAGGAGTGCAGGACCTCCATGAGACCCTCTACCAAGAAATAGGAGATGTAAAAAAGAACTAGAGATATTGGACTCATTAGATGGAAATAAAAATAGACCACCTGGAATAAATAGCAAACAAGAGCAAGTAGAATGGGTCAGCAACTTGGAGGACAGACTGATGGAAAGTAATCAAGCTGAGCAGATGAGAGGGGAAAAAATACCCAAAATGATAATAGACCCAGGGAACTCAACAATACTGTCAAGCATAAGAGTCACATGATAGGGATCCCAGAAGGAGAAGAGCAAGTAAAGGTGGCAGAAGATTTGTCTGGAGAAATAATAGCTGAAAACTTCCTGAACCTGGGGACAGAAAGAGAAATCCAGATCCAGAAGGCACAGAGAGCTCCCAACAAAACCAACCCAAAGAGGCCTGCATCAAGACACAAAGTAAGTAAGATGACCAAAAGTAGTGATAAGGGGGGAATTTCAAAAGCAGGAAGAGAAAGGAAAGCAGGTACATACAAGGAAACCCCACACTGCTATTAGTGGGTTTTCAGCAGAAACTTTGCGGGTTAGAAGAGAGTGAAATGATAAATTCCAAGTGGTAAAAGGAAAAAAAATCAACAGCCAAGAATATTCTGTCTGGTAAGGCTTTCATTCAGAATAGAAGGAAAGAGAGCGTTTCCCAGAAAAACAAAAGTTTAAAGCAAAACCACCAAGTACTTGTCACACAGGATGTCATCAGCCTGTGGGTTCCAAATCCACAGTCCAGCTGCCCTCCTGCCCCAGTCAGCATGTATGGCCCGCCAACTGCTCAATGCCGGTCAATACACGTTCACCTCAGATTGCCAAGGGCTCAAACTGACACTCTTCCCCTCAAATTCCAGCTCCTGTGCTCAAGTTTGTGCACACAAGTGGGTATAATTATAATAGGAGAATGAAGCAACCCAAACAATGACACTAATTCTGTGGAATATATAATGGATAAAAGGAGTGTGCTAGGCTCAGACCATCTCCAAGAAGCACATCAAAGAACAATACGTAGAGCATGATTCTGGTTAGTAAAAGAAACAAACCCAGGAAAAACAAAACAAGATGAAATCAGAGAGGGAGACAAACCATAAGAGACTCTTTTTTTTTTTTAAGATTTTATTTATTTATTTGACAGAGAGAGATCACAAGTAGGCAGAGAGTCAGACAGAGAGAGGAAGGGGGAAGCAGGCTCCCCACTGAGCAGAGAGCCCTATGTGGGGCTTGATTCCAGGACCTGAGATCATGACCTGAGCTGAAGGCAGAGGCTTAAACCACTGAGCCACCCAGGTGCCCCCATAAGAGACTCTTAACCACAGCAAACAAAGTGAGGGTTGCTGAAGGGGAGGTTTGTGGGGGGATGGGGTAGCTCTGGGTGATGGGCATTAAGGAGGGCACAAGATGTAACCAGCACTGGGTATCATATGCAACTGATGAATCACTGAACTCTACCTCTGAAACTAATAATACACTATATGTTAATTAATTGAATTCAAATAAAAAAGGAACCCTCCCAAAGAAGAACTATTTTAAAGAATTATTCAGACAAAAAGAAAATAAAGTGTCAAAAACTTGGATCTCTATAAAAATGGAAGAATTTTAGAGGAGAAATAACTAAAACTAAAACAAAATCTTGTATTTTTCTTGTTCTTATCTAAAAGATAATTGTTTAAAGAAAGAATAGCAATACTGTTTTAGTGATTATAGCCTTTGGTTCAGTGAAATGAACGACAACAATATCACTCAGGACAAGAGGGTCTATTTGGGAGTATCATGTTATAAGCTACCTGAACTGCAAAAAAAGAGTATAGTGTTATTTGAAGGTAAACTTAGATTAGTTTAAAAGTATATATTTTTAATGGATACAGAGCTTGGGAACATGCAAAATTCTGGAGATAGTTGCTGATGGTTGTTATTTCTCAGTATGGATATACCTAATATCACTGAACTTTATACCTAAAAATGATTAAAATGGTAAATTTTGTTATGTATAATTTACCAAAACAAAAAAATTTTTAATGTATTATAAACTGTAGACCATCACCAAAAATGCTTTTCTAAAAAATATAATTGTTCTTCTAAATAATTAATAAAACGGAATCATATAAAATGCTCAGTTAAAACTAGGGAAGGCAGAAAATAGAGAAAATATCAAAGAACAAATACAATGAATGCACAATAGTTACATACATGGTAGAAATTATATCAGTGATCATTTTAAATGTGAATGATCTATATGCACCAATTAAAAGACAGAGACTGTTAGATTGGATTAAACAAAACAAAACAAGATCCAATATTATGTTGCCTACAAGACAGCCACTTACACTGTAAAGATTTAAATAGGTTAAAAATAAAGGAATATGCCATGCCAATACTAATTTTAAAAGCTGAAATAGCTGTATTAATTTCAAACAAAGCAGATTTTAGAGCAAAGAAGATTATCAGGGACAAAGAGGGGCATTATATAATAACAAAGGATTCAGTTCTCCAAGCCGACATAACAATTCTCACTGTGTATGTATGTAATAGGAGTGTCAAAATACATGAAGCAAAAACAGAAATGAAGGGAGAAATAGACAATTTCATTATCATAGTGGACACTGGAACACTCTTCTATTGGAAATTGATAGGTCAAGTAGGTGGAAAATCAGTAAGGATACAGATGACCTGAATAGCACTATCAATCAACTTGACCTAATTGACATCTATAAAATACTCCATTCAACAACAGCAGAATACACATACTATTTAGACTTACATGGAACTTTCATCAAAAAACCCCACAATCTGGACTGTAATATACACCTGAACAAATTTACACAAATTATACGAAGTATTTTCTCAGACCATACAATGGAAATAAACTAGAAATCAGTAATAGAGGCTTAATTGGGAAATCCAAAGTGTCTTTTTAAAAAAATATATTTTATTTATTTACCTGAGAGAGAGAGAAATAACAAGTAGGCAGAGAGGCAGGCAGAGAGAGAGGGGGAAGCAGGCTCCCTACTGAGCAGAGAGCCTGATGTGGGGCTCAATCCCAGGAACCTGAGACCATGACCTGAGCCGAAGGCAGAGGCTTAACCCACTGAGCCACCCGGGTGCCCCCAAAGTGTCTTAATAATTAAACAACACACTTCAAAATTACACACACATCAAAGAAAAAGTATCAAGAAAAATGTGAAAATATTTTCATCTAGATGAAAAGGAAAATATAACCTGCCAAATTATAAATGCAGCATAGCAGAAACTTAAAAGGAAATTTACAACATAAAATACATATATTAGAAAAGAAGAAAGATCTATAATCCATAACCTAAGCTTCCAGTTTAGGGAACTGAGAAAGAAGAATAGTTACTCCTAAACAAGCAGAAGAAAAGAAATAATAAAAATTAGAAGAAAAAACAATAGCATTGAAAATAAAAAGTACTAGACAAAATTAACAAAACCAAAAGTTGGTTCTTTGAAAATATAATATTAAGATAGATCAGATTGTTTTATGTTACTTGCAGCCAAAAGCTGTCATTAATCTGTACCACAATTATCTCCAGCTTCTAAGTGTTTATCAGTTTTTCCCTTTCCTGCCTGTTGTTCACCACCCTTTGCAAAGGACATTTTTCTAATAAGCACATTTACACTAAGGCATTCATGAGATAATATGTTAATCATCCTAGGACTATTGCACATTGCTGTATTGGCAGCAACTGGTATGATGAAGGTGCTCAATAAATACTGGTTTCAAGGGTAAGTAAATTACATACATTTTGAACAGGAACTACCAGAAGTGATTATCTTTAATGCTAGAAATTTGGAAACTGCAGTCTAGATGGAGGAAACTGCATGTGACAGATATCCTTCAACCCAGATTACATATATGGGGTCACCTCCTGAGACCAGCTCTCCAAAATTAAATTCGCAGGCTCATCTTCATGATTAATATTTGCTCTTTCTCTCTAATTCCAGGCTGGTGATGACATTTAATATCATCTGTGGGAAGCAAATGGATAATGTGCTTGCCAGTAAATCTGTTCAAGCCAGGGTTGTATGTATCAGAACAAGGTTCTGTATGTATCAGAACAAGCCAGGGTTGTATGTATCAGAACAAGGTTCTGTATGTATCAGAACAAGCCAGGGTTGTATGTATCAGAACAAGAAGGACATGGTTAGCCTTTACCCATCTAGTGCACCACTGTAAACAGAAAAAAATACCTCTATCTACTGGCCAGGGAGAGTGCTTCTGCTATTTTAAGTAAAGATGGTCAGTTCTAGTTAGTGTTAGAGGCCCATCGAAATTATAAAATTTGGCTCAGAAAGCCGCAGTGGTTTCTGTTGCCTTATACTGTCTAATGGTGTGACCTTGTTACTGGTCTTAGATGCTTTTTTGTTTGTTTGTTTAGTTGGATATATAAATGGTAAATCTACTCTTCTATTATAGAAATGGTTCACAATAGTTAGTTATCTTTATAGATAGATGAACTTAGAAAATTGGCTATCGGGGCACCTGGGTGGCTCAGTTAAAAGTGGGTTAAAGCCTCTGCTTTCGGCTCGGGTCATGATCCTGGGGTCCTGGGATCGAGCCCCGCATCGGGCTCTCTGCTCAGCAGGGAGCCTGCTTCCTTCCCTTTCTCTGCCTCCTTCTCTACCTGGTTGTGATCTCTGTCTCTCAAATAAATAAATAAAATCTTTAAAAAAAAAAAAGAAAGAAAATTGGCTATCAAACCCAGGGCCCATCTGTTTTCTTTGAACTGTAATTATAGAGTATCTGGTGGTATTAATTAATGAGGATGACATTAATATAGGAGAGCAACAAATTTTTCCCTAAAAATAGTATAGTTCCTGAGCTTTTGTTCTCTCTGTAACCAAATAATTTCAGAGTGTCTTTAAAAAATTTTGTCTTTAACTATTAACAGTAGAGGGGTAAATATAAGAAATAGTTTCCTACTATATGAACTGTTAATTGTTATAATTAAAATTTACATAGTTTTAAAAATGTTAAATGCTATATTGTCAAAACTGTATTTGTAATAAAAAAAAATCCACACTGCTTTATTATCATGCATTTGGTAAAATATATACGGTTGTAAAAAATCTCATTTTTAGTCTAGAAAACAAATAGCTGCCATTTATTAATTAACTCCAATGTGCAAAGTAAGATGTTAACGCTACTTAGAGTACTTTTATGTCTCATGACAGTGCTATAAAGTAAGTACTATTGCCTCAGTTTAACATATGAGTAAATCTATTTTGAAACATGAAGTTCCTTGTCTAAGGTGGTGAGCTGAGATCAAATCTGGGCATACTAAAAATCATTCCATTTCAAATACAGTGCTTTACAGAATATCAGATCCAATGGAACTTATGTTTATTAAGCACTTACTGTGTGCCAGGCCCCAGTGTCAATGCTGGGGCTACAGCAAGCAATTAATAGCACAGAAACCTTTCCCCAGTGCTTATATTCTTTTTTTCTTAATGTTTTATTTAAATTCAATTTAATTAACATATACTGTATTATTAGTTTCAGAGGTAGAATTCAGTGATTCATCAGTTGCATATAACACACAGTGCTCATTACTTCAAGGGCCCTCCTTAATGCCCATCACCCAGTTACCCTATCCCCCTACCCTCCTCCCCTCCAGGAACCCTCAGTTTCTTCCCTATAGTTAAGAGTCTCTTATGGTTTGCCTCCCTCTCTGTTTCTATCTTATTTTTCCTTCCCTTCCCCTATGTTCATCTGTTGTTTCTTAAACTCCACATATGAATGAAATCATATGGTGTTTGTCTTTCTCTGACTGACTTATTTTGCTTAGCATAATACCCTCTAGTTCCAATTGTTGCAAATGGCAAGAGTTCATTCTTTTTTATGGCTGAGTAATATTCCCGTGTGTGTGTGTGTGTGTGTGTGTGTGTGTTTATCTGCATATACTCCTTATTTCCTATTAACAAATGGAAATTGACTTTTCAACTCCTTTGCCTTTATCCATTCACCCGTCAGTGGACATCTGAGCTCTTTCCATGTTTTGGCTATTGTGAGCATTCTTAAATGTTGGTGAGGATGCAAGCTGGTGCAACCACTCTGGAAAATAGTATGGAAGTGCCTCAAAAAGTTGAAAATAGAGCTACCCTATGATCCAGCAATTGAACTACTGGGAATTCATCCAAAGGATAGAAACATAGTGATTAGAAGAGGCACATGCATCCCAATGTTTATAGCAGCAATGTCGACAATAGCCTAGTGCTTATATTTTCATGAATATATATTTTTTAAGATTTTATTTATTTATTTGACAGACAGAGATCACAAGTATGCAGAGAGGCAGGCAGAGAGAGAGGGGGAAGCAGGCTTCCCGCTGAGCAGAGAGCCCGATGTGGGGCTCGATCCCAGGACCCTGGGATCATGACCTGAGCTGAAGGCAGAGGCTTAACCCACTGAGCCACCCAGGCGCCCCTCACGGAGATATTTTAAAATTAACCCATTGAGCAATTCAGGAGACCAGAGGAGCAAGAAACTCTCAGAACTAAGTACAGAAAGGAGAGACTCTGTTCACATTGAGTTGTTCTTCCCTCTCCCCAAGATAGCTGCTCTTTCTCATGTGGCATAAACATTTGGGAAGTTACATATAAGAAAAGGCAAAGGAGTTGAAAAGTCCATTTCTATTCAGTAATAGGAGATAAGGAGTATAAGCTGCTAAATAGTTTCCCTTAGCTGTTCTCATCCCACTGCCAATATGAATTTGAGCTCTTTCATTAATGTAGTATCTGTTAATAGACAAGTCTTGGGCTTTGTGGTAGAGAAAACTTTGTAGTGTGAAATTTGGAAAATAATTTGGAGATTCTTAGTCTCTGCAAAACGGATACGTTCCATCACTAAATTGGAATAATTGCTGGGTTTTTGCAATTTCCCAAAAATATAACTTAATGGATAAAATTTTCTCAATTTTAAGCTTTTCTTCACCAAAATTTTCAGCCTTTCTGCACCTGCTACTGCTCATCTGCTGGTGAGTAGTAGCTGATAATAAATCAAATGAATAAGTAGCAAGCAAAAGTTAAAGCAAACAGCCAATCACTCTTAATTCAACAGCATGTTTTTTATGGATGTGTGTTTGTAGTTATGATTTTATATTGTGGCATACAATAGAGCCATATTTTCTGCCTGAAATTGTTCCTCGAATTAAATGTATCAATATTTCATGGTGTTCTATGAAGCATATAACAACTTCCAATAATTCTGTCCTTATGAACTTTATAAAAAAGATCATGAAAGTATTGTTTTTGGGAATTGTAAGACAGATATGGAAATCACACCCTCTGGCATATATACCCTAGTAACTCCCAACCCCAGCTTAGTCAAACTGCCAGAGAAGAAGGAGCAGAGTTGGGTCTCTCATCTCACATTCCCAGCACCATCTTTATGGTGAAATCATGAGGGTGTACTGAGCCCTCCCAAGAGAGCAGGAATGGTTCCAGTAGGATGCTCATTGGGCCATATTTTACTAGCTAGCAGGTGTTTTAGCTTAGACTGCTTTATAGCAGAACACCATAGACCCAGTGGCTTAAAAAACAGACATTTATGTCTCAGAATACTGAGGGCTGAAAGGTCCAAGATGAAGGTGCAAGCCAAAGCTCCTCACCCTCCCTCCTGGCTTGCAGACAGCTGTCTCTTCTTGTTATGTCCTCCAGTTGCACAGAGACAGAAAATTGACTACTCTCTTCTTATAAAGAAATTAATCCCGTCATGAAGACCTGACCTTCATGATTTCATCTAACCCTGATTATCTCCCAAAGGCCCCATCTCTAAATACTATAATTTTGGGGTCAGGGATTCAACAAATGAGTCTGGGGCCATGCAACTGAAACCATAGCAGCACAACACCAGTACTTTGTTAGGTACGGCACAATGGCATGCAATGGCATGCAATGGCATGCAATGGTGCCCCACTTCTTCAGTTTCTATTCCCCATTCTGTGGGGACACTCTTCCCACCACTTTTTAACTTCTTTCATATGATAAAGATCAGAAGCTTAAGGCCAAGGGCTTGGCTATATGTTCATGTTCCAATTTAGCTTTACCAAAAGGTCACCCATAGGAATTCAGTGTTTTCCACATGACTAATAAGCTCTTACCTTATTCCCTGTTTACGAATTATTCTTCCTCAGATACAAGCTTTTTGCATTGACAGCCTAAAGAGAAAGAGGTATCAAGGCAAGACATGTCTCCTGGAATTCTCAATACCAACCATTCACTTGCTTCCCTACCAGATCTTATTGCATAACTATGCACCAGGCTGCGACCTCCAACCTCAAGTCAGCTGTTTCTGTGCTCTGTGCTCTAGCAAACATAACTAGTGACCTCCTAATTATTCAATTCAGTAGACTCCTTAGTCTCCTATATTATTTGAACTTTCTAGGTCATTTAGTGTAATGGGCCATTCCCTCGGTTAAACATTTGCTCCTTTCCTAATTTCCAACTCAGCCTTATCTGTAGCATCTTCCTACTTTTATGACTACTAGCATTTGTTTACTGATTCCTCTTTATATTCCCTTTTAAGGCATTTCCCATAACTCCCAAGGCATTTCACCTACTCCCTCTCTGTGCTCTTACCCCGACCCACACATTCATATGTCACCTGTACACTAATGGTTCCCAAACCACATCAGCAGGCCAGGTGTGTCCTTGAAGCTCCAGGCAACTTTTCCCACTTATCTACTAGTTGTCCCTAACGGGATGTCCCACAGAGACTCTAAAGTAAATACTCCCCAAATGAAACCTGTCAACAGTTTACCTACCTTCCTCTAGAGTTCTTCTCTTATACTCTCGATGATGATGATGATGATGATATTTATGAAGATAGAGGAAGAGAAGAAGAAAGCAAATTATTACAAACACTGAACTCTAGCCCATGTATGCTAAACCAGTGAGTTCTTACATCCGTTCTACGAGGTAAATGCTATTACTATCTTCATTTTGAAGATAAAGAAATGGAGACAGAGAGAGAGAGAGAAACTTGCCCAAACATACTTAGCTGTATTGACAGTGTCAGGATTCAGACCCAGAGACAGTGGCTCTCAATACCACTATGAATACTACTTCTATCTCAAAATATGACACTGCTACCCAACCAGTCACCTGAGGATGAACCTAGATGCCTCCCTCTTCCTTAATATACCATCTGCCACTCCCAGGGATCTTTACTTATGTGCTCAGTAGAGAGCATTGTGGAGAAGGGAGAGAAAGGCCTTACCATTGTGCTAGAATTCTATAATATGGTAAATCTATGAACAAGCATTAAAAATTACTCATAAGTTTTTAAAATGTTCATATCCAAGTCTCGGATTTCATGTCCTATTTCTTAATATTGTTCAAATATTTATTCTACAAAGCATGACTGACATAGGAAATGACATGAAATTCCACAAGAGTGGAATTCAGATTTTGTGCTTATGTAAAGTGAGATGAGTTATTCTCCTTCCAAGAAGCATTTTTTCCTTAGCCGAGAACATAGAACAAAGGATGGGGCCCTTTGGCAGGGTCTTCGGATTCCAGGTACTGTACAGGTAGACTCAGTACAGTAGGGTTATAATACAGATAACATTGCCTCATTAATAATGTTTTTTGGTCCATAGATATTGGATTCCAAGAGGAACTTATTTTGAACTAAAATATCCTCTACATGAACAGTGTTCAGAATGCATCATAATTTTCAAATTAAATATTGAGAGCATGTTATAGATGTTGATTCTGCTAAGTAAATGTTATAGATAAGGAGGCAAAAGTGATTTTTATTTGAAAGTTAGGATTTTAGTAGAGACTATTTCATAAAGTTTTCCCCAATATTTGGGGAACATAAACTAACATAACTATTCTCTCTTATAACCTGAGCAATTTTCCATCCAAAAAATATTTGTTGAGCAAAGGCTCTATACCAGGTACCCAGGTACCAGGTACAAACACAGAAGTAGTGGAACAAACATGAACTTAGCCTTCAAAATGCTGGAAGATAGAGTTAGAAGGGGAAAAAAAGGGAAGCAGAAAAACCAAATAATTCTAAGTAATAAAAGGATATATATAGGAAATAAAAAACAAGTCTAATATAAAAGTATAATTCACAGGATCTCTCTAAGAGCAATCAAGGAAGACTTCTCTGAGGAGGTAACATGCCAACTGGATCCTGAAGGTTGAAAAGATATATTAACACTCATCCCCTCCCCCATCCATCCACCATACCTCAGCCCTAGGAGTGGGATGAAACACTTGTCTTCTCTTTGCTCTATCCACTTCCATGTTTATCTTCCTAGTTCCATTTGTTAGACATAATGTATTTCCCAGCAATAGATAAAGTCATTACAAAACCCCAGGCCAAGTTCTGTTCACCAAAGTGCTCTTGCCACTGCTACCAAAGTGATAGGACCCAATTAAAAAAATGGATAATAGGGGCGCCTGGGTGGCTCAGTGGGTTAAAGCCGCTGCCTTCAGCTCGGGTCATGATCCCAGGGTTGTGGGATCGAGCCCCGCATCAGGCTCTCCGCTCTGCGGACAGCCTGCTTCCTCCTCTCTCTCTCTCTGCCTCTTTGCCTACTTGTGATCTCTGTCTATCAAATAAATAAATAAAATCTTTTAAAAAAATGGATAATAATCTTAATAGACATTTCCCCAAAGAAGATATAAAAATGGCCACAAGGCACATGAAGGATGTTCTACCTCATTAGCCATCAGGGAAAGGAATAAGCAGAATCACAGTGAGATACCACTTCACACCCACCAGGATGGCTTTAATCAAAGACATGTATTTTTTTCTGTGACATTCCTTTACCTTTAAAGAGAACTCTTGGGACGCCTGGGTGGCTCAGTTGGTTAAGCGGCTGCCTTCGGCTCAGGTCATGATCCCAGCGTCCTGGGATCAAGTCCCACATCGGGCTCCTTGCTCAGCAGGGAGTCTGCTTCTCCCTCTGCCTCTGCCTGCCTCTCTGTCTGCCTGTGCTCGCTCTCTCTCTCTAACAAATAAATTAAAAAAAAAAAATTTAAAGAGAACTCTTTTTGCCTTTGTCCAAGAGTAAATTGCCATATATATTGGCAACATCCTAGCTCTAACATTTAAATACGGTTTCTTTCCACATCTGTAAAAAAAAATGGCCTTTTCATTGACTTTACCCTAAAGTGATTTTCCTCTCCCTCTGTCTCCTGTGCCCTCACCTACACACACAAACCCATACACACAAGTGCTACTGGTAATCACTTCACATACTTTAGAATCACTAATCTAGCATGAGTGGAGCCCAGACACGGGGCATGATAAAAGTGAGGACCTATGGTTGACAGCCCCACAGAGTCCCCATGTACTGGTGGAGGAGTTTCACAAAGGAAAAAAAGATTCTCTTACTAGAAGGGAGATGGGAATACCTGCTGAGCAGCCAAAACCCCAGCCCAGTGCAGTGACCATGGGAGACAGAATGTTCTGCTAAATTCTGGAGCAGAACCAGGCTGACCCACCCTGTGAGAGGGCTGACCAGCCTGGACTCCAGTGCCATCTACCTTGGACCACCACCTTGAAGGTGGCGCCATTGCCCTTTGACAGTCTCCACTACCTTTTAGGGTGTATCCTCCCTTTCTCTTCTGGAATCATTTCTCATCACAAGCTAGTGGCAGATGCTTGGTGAACTGCAATGCAAATGGAAAGCATTAGCCATGCTGCCATTTAAGAACAACTGAATTAGATATCACAATACACTCCATCAAACATTTTAAATGGCACCATGAAATGAGAGGTTTATGGTTCCAAAAGCACTAATGACACATCTACACTTGTTGTAAATTGTTGTTTTATGCAAAGAGTTTGTAATACCAGCTGCCATGTTGTAGGAACTGCTCCCTTTGTATCTTCGACCCGAGTAGTTCGATCAAAGTTTCATTCTAATAAGAACAATGACTTGCTGCCTTCCAAGTTAGTTGAAGAAGCCTTGAAAGATACATGTAAGAATAATTGCTTGAATCAGGTTTCTTTTGGTTGAAAAAATGCTTTGTCAGTCTGGTTGAAAAGACAATGTCTTTAAGTTATCCCCAAGGTCCAGATGTGTAGGAAAATGTCAAATGTTTCTTCATGTCTGTCTTAAATATCTAAATCTTACCAGTTAAATGTAGAGGTAGTTTTGGTTTTTAAAAATGAGCTCAGTGTCTTGCTGATTAACTGTAAGCTGTAGTACAGTGAGCCCAGCTGGTATCAGGAATCAAGGAAAACAACCATGCTAAGATGGGTTTTGTGATAGTAGGAGACACATAGCAAATGTTTATCGAGAGCCTAGAGTGTTTCCACTCTGTGCTCACAAAGAGGCATTTTCCGAGCTAATTTGTTGAAGAAAGGGCCATTCTGAGTTGTTTAACTATCTACAGTCCTGAGAAGAAAGGAAACAGGAAAACCAGTCTTTGTCAGGGAGAACGTCTTACACTATTAGTAGCCAAAAGACTGAGATGTGTGACTAGTTTGGAGAAGCTAAGAAACAAGGCCTTAGGGGCTGTGCCAGAAGACAGGTTGACCTCAAATACATCATGCATGTGATAGGCCCAAATGTCATCTAGTTAAGAAGGCTGAGCCATCTTGTGGGCCTTACATCATACTTAGAGGGCAATAGTGGCCTCAGAGGGAAAGACACCATCCCACATGACTTGCAAGATTGAGCCACCAGAGTAGCAAGTGGTCCTTCTCCCTGTGAAATCTCTAAAGCTCCACCTCTCAGGAGTCTTAATGATACTCCAATACTTAGACTCTTGGGGCTGGGAGAACTGGACAAGGCTTACATAGATTCTATAGGTAGGTGGGAATCTGTCCTTTATAAGGGCCTATAGAGTTACAGAATACTTCCACTTGCATGGGCTCATTTAATCCTGACAGAACCCCTGCAAGCTAATTGTTATCATCCACATTTTTCAGGTGAAACTAAACCCCCAGAGAGAAAAACCATATACCAGCCTAATAGCAAAACCAAAACTGACAGCAACAGCATATATTCTAGGTCCTCTCCACCTGCCACTCCCCTCTTGGCATTTATCTCTGGGTCTAGCTCTATATTTCTTTTTCTCCCTTATTCATTCACCATCACTTCCTTCCACTTCTCTCTGTTCCCACTGCCTCTTCATTAGTTTGGACCACTGTTCCTGCTTACCTGGATTAGAATATGGCCTCTGCATTGGTCCCCCACGTTCATTATTGTTCCCTTACCCTCCACACAGCAATCAATATTATCTTTCAAAAACCCAGATCTGATCATAATCCATTTACCTTGCCCTTTGAATCGACATAAACTCCTTTAAGATTTAGACCTTACAGATATCTCTTACCTTCACCCTTGTCCCATTCTCTACTCCAGGCATACTGGGCCACTTTTAGCCAATCCCCCACTCATTATCATGTCTGGGGCTTTGCATGCTTGAAATGCTCACCTTCTCTTACTTATTTCCCACAACCCCCCGGCCATGTCCCTCTATGGGCACTTCACCTTGATACCCACTCATCATTTAGGTATTCCTTATATTTCCCCCCACTTTATATGTCTTCCTTGATCTTCCTCAACTCTCCTGCCCTAGTATCCCATTGCATCTAACACTTTGGTAACACAACATTCTGTTGAATCTGTCTTTTGTATTCAGTAAGTGACCCTTAGTTTCTATACGATACAAACAAAAATTTTAATGGTTATAAGAGTGTAAGTTTTCTTTCCCTCTTAAGCAACAGTCCATTGAACCTGAACAGTGCAGGAGTTTGAGAGCAGCCTTCCAATGAGGATTCACGGACCTGTGCTCCTTCTATCCTGTGGCTTGGCCATCTTCCACAGTCATTGGAAACTGAGAGTAGAGAAATTAGAGCTAGTTCTTAACCTAGTCAGCTCAAAAGAGACACACATTACATCATTCACTTTGTATTGGCAGGAGCTTGTTATATGGCTCAACTCAGATGCAGAGGGGGTTGTGAAATATCCCTGGCTAGGCAGCTGCTTCCTGGCAGCAGAGCTACTCCATGGAAAAGGAGCATATATCTTTTGTTAACTGACCATCTCTGCCATCACTATGTTCTTTGTCTTCACTGATAGCCTAAAAGTAGGGGCTGTGTCCCTATCTTTATCTCCTAGACATATTTATGAAATTAATGATTAAATAGTTATCTGTCTACTTATATGTATAGATAGATAGATATAGATATATTTGTCAATACAGATCAATAACTTTAGTATTTTGCAGTTCACAGACACCAGAGAATATATCATATAAAAGTAGATAAAGTCATGTACATTTTCTCCAGAAGAACTCAAATTCATGAAATTTTACCTATAATTTCATTTCATATGTGTCACAATATCACCTGTCCTCATTTAGAATGAAGTAAGACCCAGATGACCATCAAGCTCACTCATAAAATCTCTAGGGGGTCTCAGACTCCATGTTAAGAACTATAGTGTAGGATACATTGTATAACTGAACAAATTCTTTGCATCTTTCGTTGGTTAGTTGGTTGGTTGATCGGTTGGTTGGTTTGACCATAAGTTTTTATTCCTGGGAAATCCCACATGATTAAGTATTCCCTCCCCTATGTTCCCACAACATTCCCTACCTACCACTCCCAGTGCTTACTGTATTTAGAAGGTGGTCTCCCACTTAAGTTGATTAACTCATGTTGAGTACCGCAAAGTACCTATCACATAACAGAGTGCACCAAACATATCTTGAAAGGAATGAGCTAGATCAGTTGAGCGTCATCACTCTACAACATATGTTTTAAGGTAAATCAGCTCAACATCTGCCCTAGAGAGAAAACCCAACATAGCCCAGGAGTGACTGAAGGGACAGTTACATACCAGAGTGACTAATTCCCAGCTATAGGGGAAGGCGGGCTCCATCTGGAAAACAGATGGAATGTTCCCTTTTAGTTCTAAACATAAATTAAATTTCACTATCTGCCAAAATGGAAAGTTAACATTGATTTTGTGGGTTTTTTCCTCCTTAAGGAAGAAAAAAAGCCGTTTGTTTATGAACTAAAACTTCATGACAAATTTTTTGTTCCATATTGTGATTATAACACCTAATTTCCTAATTAAACATGCTAATTGTGAGTTACCTCACATAACTACAAAACGCAGAAGTATAATTATTTAATAAAAAGCTTTTATGAAACTTCTGTGGGAAAGAAGTCTGGCTGAGGAGACAGCTGCTTAGCAAGAACAAGAGTGTTGCTATCCAGGGGTACACTGTCTCTGAACTGCCAGTGGGTAGCAATTACAATTTGGCGCCATGCTTGAGCTTCTCAGGTTTTGAGTCTGAGAAATCCTCATTCTGTAACTGAGGGCATGGCAGGAAAGCTAGTGTGTGGTGAAAAAGAAAGAACCTCTGTGTGGACAAAATGGGATTCTGCTCACTTCCAGGTTGAGACTAGAATAGGCGAAAACCTTCTATGTGGTATTTCATTCTTAAAGATCATTTCTCCAGTACCCCCCCCAGTCCATACTCAGAACTCCCCCTTCATCATTACATATCTCAGGAAGGTCTTAAGGACTCCATCTTCCTGAGCTTTTATGAAGCAGAATCACAAGCAGGAAACACATCAGAGGCAAGTGATAAGTGGTAGAACAAACCTCCAGAATAATGAACTGGGAGAAAAGGAGTAAGACTAGTGAATGTAGAGTCATTAAGCTCAAATTTAAAAGGGTTTGGTGACTTGGTGTGGGAATGAATTGGACAATGCAAGAAGGAGCTTGGAAGGAGCCTTGCTGATCTGTATGAATGCGATTCCTTTAAAGTTTTTCAGAAGGCACAGGCAAGGACTGGGATTTTTTTTTAATTTCCTTCATTGATAATTCTATGCTTTTAAGTTAGTGTGTGTGTGTGTGTGTGTGTGTGTAAATTCCAGCTGCTTTTTTGTCATAAATCATCATTATTACCACAATTAATACAACCACAATTATTCCCATGTCCTGAAAGACCTCAGATTCAAGCAATCCCTTCCTGTTCTCTGGGCTCTTTTGGCTTGGCTTTTTTTTTTTCCCCTCTTAGCTTACCCCCATCAAATCAATCAAGTGGGCCTTTATCTTTCTACTCAGTAGTCTAAAGGTCAAGGCAAGTAAACACTTAAGCTAAAGCATACAAAAGAAATTGATAGGTTGAAACTGTGTCATGTCAACGGACTGAGCTACAACCACTATAATGGCCCATAATTATGTTCCTGTTACTCCCTACAAGATGTTGTGTGATCCTCTCATCAAACTGTGCATTAAAAATATTATCTATGAGCAAAACTATCAGGTTCGATTGATTTTTCCATTCCAAGTTACGTATATAATTGAAGCTGTAGCCCAGCAGCCATG
The DNA here is from genome assembly GCA_003697995.1 of Taxidea taxus jeffersonii. NCBI lineage: Eukaryota > Metazoa > Chordata > Mammalia > Carnivora > Mustelidae > Taxidea > Taxidea taxus. The sequence goes on along the minus strand of ML108299.1, from coordinate 9,901 downwards.
AATTAATTTGCATCACATTAGAGTGATAGTAGATTTCATGGCAGGGTATGGAAGAGACTCTTTGATGGTACCTTGTCAAGATTTATCTCTCTGTGGTTCTTCTCTCCTGTGAGGCAGAAGACCAGCTAGGCCTGATGTTTCCCAAGCAGATTGGAATGATGGCGTGGTCTCATTTATTTACTGTAGGAACTTAAAGACACTATGATTCATTTTTCCAGAGTGGAATACAGCAAAAATTTCACAAAGCAAAAATTTCACAAACCCTTACATAACCAGCAACATTGAGGATAACACAAGAGAATAAATAAAATCAACAGCTACCTCGGGCATTTCTCGTGGCACAACCTGACCAGAAACAGTTTCTTCAGAGAGAATAGATAGCCTTTATGTCTGGAAAATTCCACTTCATGGGTCAGAAAGGAACATTGTGAAGTGAATATTATACAATATAGAAGAAAATATATTCATGATAGCATACTACCTAGCTCATAGTGGATGATCCATGAAGATTTGTTGGATCCATTTTTTTTTTTTTTACTTAAACAAAGGTCCCTATTGGTGGTCATTGGTTTAGATTTTTTTCAAGCTTTGTGCTTATTTTGATGAATTCCATATATAATTCTCTAATTTCATGGAAGAGGGGGACATGTTGCCTTAGACGCCATGATGTGGAAAAGACTCCTGGGTTTTGATTTACATTCATTTCAAAAGCTTTTTATTTGAGGATAATTTTAGCCTTAAGAAAAAAGTTGGAAAAGTCAGAGAGTTCCCACATACTCTCTAGTTGGCTTTCCCTTGTGTTAACCTCCTCAAAAAAAAAAAAAAAAAAAGAAGAGAAAGAAAGATGATAAAAGCTAAGAAATTAAACTTCTTTACTGTTAGCTAAACTGCAGAACTTTTTACATTTTACCAGTTTTCCACAAATGACCTTCTTCTGTTCTAGCATCCAATCTGTAATCCCAAATCGCACTTAGTTGTCATGTTTTGTCAGTATTCCCCAACCTATGATGATTTCTTTGTCTTTCTATGTGCTGACACTTTTGAAGAGTACTGGTCAGCTGTTTTGTAGAAAATCCTTCTATTTCTGTTTGTCTGCTGTCTTCCCATATTAAATTGGGAATATGTGTCATTGGAAAAGATACCATAGAAGTGATGTTCCTTTCTCTCTGTCAGATCTGGAGGTGTATGATATCATATCCACATGATGCCATATGATATCAACAGGTATTACAAGTGATGTTAACTTCAGTCACTCGTCTAAGATGATCTGCCAGAGTTCTCCACTGTAAAATTTTTTTTCCCCTTTGTAACTAATAAATATTTAGAGGAGATCCTTTGAAACTATGCAAATACTCTCTTTCTGCTTTAACTTTCACCCACCAATTTTAGCATCCATCAGTGGATCTTGCCAGAGGCGATTATTACTGTAGTGTTCTCAAGATTATTTTCTATTTAATTTCATTTACATTTATTAATTGAAACTTTTCTGGAAAGAAGAGTTGTCATTTTTCCCTCAGTTAGGTACAGCATTATGAGCTCATGGATATTTATTTTGTTCCTTGGGTTGTCATCTCGTGTTGTCATTTATATGTCCTTGTTCTTCTTACTCTGTTTCGGTTTTTGAGTGCTTGCTCCATCTCTGGAACTCCACACTGCTCCAGGCTCATCTTGTGTTTTCCCTGCCCCAACCCTGAAGTTGACCGAGTCACCAAAGAGCCCTTGGTTGGTGTTATCAGTGGATGGTATTTAGAATGATGCTACTGAAGTGTCATGAATTCATTGTTTTAACATTGTCCTTGCCAGACCAGAACTTTAGGAAGTCTCTGTTATGGACTGGATGTTTGCGTCCCTCCAAAGCTTCTATGTTAAGCTCCTAACCCTAACATTTATCATCATCACATCACGAATGCGACGAATGTAATAAAAGGTGGGGTATTTGCGAGGTACTTAGGTCATGAGAGTGGAGCCCCCATGAATGGGATTAGTGCCCTTATAAAAGAGATCCTAGAGAATTCCCTTGTCTCTTCTGCTATGTAAGGATACACCTAGAAGGCAGAGGCTATGAACCAGGAAGCGGGACCTCGCCAGATACCTCATTTGCTAGCACCTTGATCTTGGGCTTCCCAGACTCGAGAGCTACGAGAGCTAAATGTTTGTTGATTAAGCCCCCCACCCAATAATATGTTGGTTACAGCAGCCCAAAACACCTAAGACAGTCTCCCATACCAACCACTCCCATCCACCCATAAGACAAAAACACAGACCCTCAACCCCAAACACACAGAGCAAATTGACACATAGTCCTGTTTACTAAGAGCAGTATTTTTTTTTAATTCATCATCATTTCCACAGGGGCAATAATGAGACAACTTAGTTGTCAGCCTTAACCCTGGGGCAGAGCTAGGTCTTGGGAAGATGCTGGGAATTTGGCAGGTATAAGTAGAGCCATGGGGGGAGCCACAGCGGCTTGAAGCCAAGGGTCAAGGACTCAGGACAACAATATCTAACCAATAAGGCTGTTGCTATATTTTAAGTACCGGGAGAGCCATTGTGATGATGTGTTTTATAATTGTATAATTATTATAAAACACATCATCACAATGTGATACACACACATACACATTGTGTTACTAATATATGTATTAGTTCATGAAACCATCTGAATTTCCTATGTGGTGAGAGCAGTGAAGCTGCCTTTTGTTTTGTTAGTGAGGTGGCTTTGGGAAAGAACCTAAGGATGGAGCTCAGTTACTAGTGCACTAAACACCTTGTTGGAGGGTGGGAATTTTCAGTCCCACCCTCAACCTCTAGGCAGAAGACAAGGGCTAGAGTTTGAACCAATCACCAATAGCCAATGATATAATCAATTATGACTATGTTATGAAGCCTCCATAAAAACCCAAAGGACAGGGTCCAGTGAGCTTCCAGATTGGTGAACACTTGGAGCTTTGGGAAGAGAGCATGCTCAGGGAGGGCATGGAAGCTCCATGTCCTTTTCCGTTACCTTGCTCTATGCATCTCTTCCGTTTGGTGATTCAGAGTAATATCCTTTTATAGTAAACAAGCCAACTAGTAAGCAAAATGTCTCTCTGAGTTCTGTGAGCCACTCTAACAAATTAATCAAACATAAGGAGGAGGTCATGGGAACCTGCAGTCTATAGCCAGCCAATCAGGACACCAGGGAACAACCTGGTTGTGTGTGCATGTGCATGTGTGTCCGTCTGTCTGTTGGGAGGGATAGTGGGTTTGCTTGTAGGACTGAGCCCTTAACCTGTCAAATCTGACTATTTCCAAGCAGATAGTGTAAAAATTAAATTGAGTAGTAGGACACCCAGCTGCTGTCTGAGAATTGATTGGATGTACAGTAAAACCCTCTCCCCCACTGGAATTGGATAACGGAATTACATGTGAATAGCGGCTGAATATCGTCCTTTTTAGTTCCTTGTAGAGCCAGTCCTCTACAAACTGAATGCTAAGCCTGACCAGTGATACTATGGATGAGTCAGTGTAACTTTCTAGCTAAGAGCCAGGACTCTGGAGTTAGCTTGACCTGCATTTGAATCCCATTTCTGCCCGCACCATCTGGAAATCCTAGTCAAGTTATTTGACTTCTCTGAGCCTCTGTTTGCTCAGTAGAAACCAGGTGGTTGGATTATGGACATTGGGGAGAGTATATGCTATGGTGAGTGCTATGAAGTATGTAAGCCTGATGATTCACAAACCTGTACCCCTGGGGCAAATAATACCGTATAGGTTAATAAAAATAATTAATTTTTTAAAAATAAAAGAAAGCAGTACTGAGAGCACCTACCTCATAGCATTGTGTGCATGACAGAATCCATATGAAATACTCATCTTTGTGCCTGGCACAGAGTATGGTCAGCAAATGTTAATACTAATTACTGGCAGTGCTATTATTACAAGTAATGATAGTAGTAATAACAATAATAACATAATGGTAGCCATCATTTGATACATCATCGGGTTTTGGTTTTTCTATTCTCCACAGAACGAGCATACATTAGAGAATTGTGCATGTTCTCTGCAAAAGTGGAGAGACTCAGTTCTGTGTCAAAGTGATACTGCAACAATGAGATAAAGAGTTCTCCTTCTGGTCGTTAATTACCCTGCACATTCCACAGAACTGATGAAGTTTGCACAGAATGGTAAGATAATGACATTTTGTTTTACTTTGTCTCTATGAAGCCAGAAACAGTAATTGCATAGGAGAAATTCGATCTCTGTTGGCATGATTAGGTAGCTTATTAATTAGTTTTAATGCTATAAATAACTTGGGCACAATTTTAATGTTTGTACCACCTGTAATTATATTCATAGAATACTAGAGGCAAAAATAATCTTCATGATCATTTAGTTTCATAAACTTGCTTTGCACAAGAGGAAATTGAAACTCCAAAAAGTCAAGTGACTTTGCCAAGGTCACACAGCAAGATCGTATGTCTACCTCAGGATCTCAGTGCCTTCTGTCATACACAAAATGCCATTCTGCAGATAATTGATTATACTTGCTGCATAGAAGTGAAAATTTTATCCTGACGACTAATCTCTAGCTAACTTTTGTGTTGTACCCCATGTTTTTAAGCGGGCAGAATCTTAATGGGTAAGCAGAGAAAGATTGATGACAGGGATAACACTATCCTTTCAGTTCCCCTTCCTCAAATTCACTGATTTTATCATCAACATAGCCCTGTGATCCCCATAGTTAAGCTTCTGGATCTGAGATTTGGGATGAGGAACTCTTCTTGTGGCAATCATGGAGGACTTTATAGAAAACGTGGTATCTTAGCTCACTCTGCTATAACAGAATGTCATAGACTGGGGGGACTTTAAGAGTAAGCATTTATTTTGCATAGCTCTGGAGGCTGGAAGTCCAGGATCAGGGTGCCAGAGTGGTCGGGTTCTTCTTGATGGTCTCCTTCCAGGCCTGCAGATGTCTATCTTCTCATTGTATCCTCATATGGTAGAGAGCAAAAAGAGAGGAAGCAAGCTCTTTCCTCTTCTTATTAAGGGCACTGATCCCATTCTTGAGGGCTTTACCCTCGAGGCCCAATTACCTCCCAAAGGCCTAATCTCCTAATGCCATCATATTGGGTGTTAAAAATTTTTTTAAAGATTTATTTATTTACTTTAGAGAGAATGGACCTGAGAGAGAGAGAGAACCTCAAGCAGATGCCCTGCTGAGTGTGGAGCCAGACATGGGGCTCGATCTCACAACCCTGAGATCATGACCTGAACCCAAACCAAGAGTCAGACACTCAACCAATTGAGTCACCCATGCACCCTAGGAGTTAGAATTTTAACACATGAATTTAAGGGAGACAAACTTTCAGTCCATAACACATGACAGCTAAGCTGGGATGAAGGGTAAGTAGAATATTACCCATTGGACCAGAACAAAAAGGGGGAGACATTCCACGTAAAGGAAACAGCATGAACAAAAACAAGTGATATATCAAGGTATTCATTAACAAGCTTCCTCTTGTGCCTTGTTTTATAATGTATTAAATACTGCATGGGAGGTAAAGAATGATAAAGGTATTTTTATTGGTTGGAATATTTTATTGGTGGAATTTCAAAGGTTTATCAAACAGTTAATGAGCAAAGATTGTGTACATTTTGTGGTTACAACTTGAACTAATAGGCAGAAGGGGATTTGAATTTATCTTCCAGTGTCCATAAAACAGTGTTGTAGTACTGTAATTATTATAATCATTAAAAAACAGATTAGTTAAATTTAAGAAAACCTAGACATATGAAGACATAGTGTCTTCATCAAAGCAGCCCAAGTCCAGATAAAGCACACTTTCTAAATTGACTTTGATGCTTTGAAATAAAATCCTTGGAGCACCAATTATAGTGGTGTCTGAAAAGCAATTATTATCAGCCACCACTGGTTTCCACCACGAGTTCTAATTTAATTACATCTTCTCTGTTTAAAATATAGTGCTGTACTATATAAGTTACAGCAATGGAAAATGAGTTGAGGTTACTGACAAAAAAAAATTTTTATACCAAAGGTAATTAGTCTTGCTCATATCTTCCAAAAGAGACATGGGATTATGAACTGATTAATTTCAAGTGGTCATTGTGGCAAAGGAATTTTAATTTTCAGAGTTGAGGGAATCATAATCCCCAGGAAATGGGTCTAGAGTTTAAGGGACAGAGCTTGATTATCCTTTGCCCAGCTGGTCTGCTCAATGCCTTCCAGGAATCTCTTTCGGTCAGCATCCCTTATTCCAAGTGAAATTAAATTGACAGATCTGTTTCATTGATTGTGAGTATTTAACAACTGCATTTGGCAAAAATTGTGAATTCACTTTTCACGTTTATAATGCTGGGGACCAAAAGTGGATATGCACTTCCTGGCAGAGAACCAAGCCATATTGACTTTTTTTCCAAAAAGGCTTTTCCCATCATTCTCCAACACATTGCCTAATTGGTGGCATTACAATTCCTCCTGGCTCTAAATCCACCACTTCCCAGGATGGTGATGAAGAATCATTGCATTTTCTGTGTGGAAAGAGTCCTTTTGATCACAAGCCTTCTAAACTATTTTATAGCTGAGGACATTGAGAGATATGGTCATTCAGTGGACTTCTCAAGGTTACCAACATGCCAGGCAGAGCAGAGACCAGAATCCAGTTTACCTGCCTTTCAGTTCCACTGAGGCAGGGAATATTCTTTGGGAATGAAATCTGCATTTGTCCTTGACATGTAGAATGAAGTTAATCTCCACGTGTTCCCCTCAGTTTTTTTTTTTTTCTTAAACTTTGGTTAATCATTGTTCCTGAGTCCTCCTAACAGTGTTTCATATCCTCTATGTAAATATTCCTTTAAGAAAAAAAAATTAAGTGCACACATATGGACTCAGTGCCAGACCTATTAGGTCAGAGTGTATCATGCTGAAGTTTTAAAATATTGCTCTTTACTGGAGGAGGAAGTTGATAGCATATGTAAAAATCAAGGAGCTTTTCTGAACCACGCATACCTAGTATTCCTATCTTCCATCACTGCTCATGGTAATATACCTAAGAATGGACACCTAAAAAGAATATCCCCCAATAAGAAAACCATTGCTCTAAAAAGTACCAGGAACAAAGATAGAGCAGGTTAAATATTCTACAGGTAGAATAAAGGGGTTCTTTGTGCTTTCTAGCCGCTTATACTAAAAGGCACAGACGTAATAGAATGATTAAAAACAAGAAAGCAAAATCAATGTAATGAAGATGTCTTGGCAGAGAAAAACTGTACAGAACACTGAGGTTAATGAAACTTGCAAAGAGAGAGCACATGGCAACTTCTGAGCTTCCTGGCAGCCATTGTAAAAAAGGAAATGCAGTGTGCTACAGTGTTCATAATCTGGCAGCGGTACAAAGGAGTACTGGTTTTTTCATAAGCATGAAATTCTATGAGAACGTAATGAGGTGACATTAAGTTCACTTACAACTTTTAAAAGATGCATGGTTGTTCTAGCACTTGTCAAGTGTGTATTTCACAACAGTAGGACTCTGGCCTGTATATAACCCTCGGTCTCATCTTCTGGTGCAAGATGGGGAAACAAGAGAAGCAGAAGCAGAAAAGGACATCTTGGAGGAGTAAGACAGCATACCTGGATTTGCCTGCATCGAGTACATAAAGGTCTCCCATGCAAAGCAGTTGCCCAGCACAAGGAGTTTGCCAGCTACCACATCAGCCTTAAAGCTAATCTAGGGATCCAGTAGGGGCATCTTTGCATTAGATGCATTGCAATTCACCAATGTCACTGTGTCCTGAGAATACGGTCTTAAAGTCTCAGGGATCCAACCAATCATATGCTTTGGAGAATTCTAGAATTTGAGTTTTTGTTGACTGCAGGAGCGTACTACTACCCCCCAAATTACCAATTTCAAATGTGTCAGCATAAAAATTGAGTACTGTTCCCTTTGGCTGAAAATTGTATGACTTGAGTGCTGTTCTGTCAAAATATTTCTTAGGACATTTCTTGAGGCTCTAAAACAAAACAAAACAAAATCACTTATCTCCAGGTCAGTAACTCTCCAGAGAGCCATAAAAATAATTTTTTTTGTTTATGTAAAGGGTAAAAAATTATTAAAAAATAAAACCATAAAACCTAGCCTACAGGTTTTATCTGACTCTCTTTGAATGGTGTAATGAACTCTAAAATACAGTAAGATTGCCCTCCAAAGGAAGAAGTTATCAAAAGTAATGCCGATAGTCTTTTCTAGAAATATTTTATTGATGAGAGGATTAAGACTTATTTCACTCTTTCATAGTGATTTGCTGTATGTTTTCCAATCTGGTTCGTAAACCCTGGATCTGTCACACTGGGGATAATCTCGGACTTATCAGCATACCATCTCCCAGGAGGAGGCAGCCTCAGAGGCAGCAGGCAGTTCAGTCTGAGCTGTCAGGTGCTCTGGGAAGGAGAAATGTTGCTTCTTTACCAAGGAGATTTCACTCTGGCCATGACTCATATTGCTAATTGCTCAAGTGCCCAATTACTGGGTCATGCTTGAAATCATCCAGTTCGAAAGGGAATTCCTGAGAGATTATTTCTCTTTTGCAAATTTGACGCTCAAATTAAAGGAGGGAAGTTACAAGTCTCCATGCCTCTCCTTCCTTCACTGATGTTTGCAAAGACCTTACTCCTCTCTTGTTCCATCTCAGCCAGAGAAGACTGAGGTCCTATTGTCAGTCTCAACTTGAAGCCCTAAGGATTTCTCCATTAGAATTTCATACATGAAATCTGACGCTGAATTCTTCTTCACTCAGAGTTGCACTGAGCAAAGAATTGAATGGTTAAATTCAGACAGCTATCAGAACCTTTGGGAGCCAAGTAGAAAGAAAGTGGTGTCCACATAACAAGGAAGCCTGGAGCTTAAGACCTAGCCTCCCCCTCCCACCCCCACTTCATAGAATCACCTGCTGCCCCAGCCATTGTCCCAGACCTGAGCTTTGTGCTCTTGGACAGCCCACATCACCTCACTATTAGAGATCCTTCTGTCATTCTCTTGCTCTCACAAAACAGTGTAAAGCTATGTAGGTGGGTGTAAAATGTCTTCTCAAATCACACAAGAATGTGTAGATTCTCAAGGAGGTGAAAAGCTCCCAAGATGTTACATCCCATAAAATCTTCCTGATAGACCAAATCTGAAATAACTGTAGCCTTGAGCATCCTAACTCCAGGGCTGGGGACAAGTAAAGATGAGAAGGACCCATCAAACATATTTCCTCACTTGTTCACCTAGGGCAAATGCAACTTCTGGCATTCATTTTGAAGTAAAAACAATTTCTGTTTTATCTCATGAAGATATTTCACTTAACCTCTATAATAAGACTAATCAGTAACATCATCTTCTTTTTCAAGAGAGGCCTGGCACCATTTTCATTTGCTGATTTATGGATACTAAGAAAATATATCCCACCAACCCACTATTACTTGAAAACATTAAACTTACAGTAGGATGGAAGAAAAATGAAAAACATAGCATTTAGAGGAGTGGAAGGAGAAGTTAGGGAACTGAGAGAATAAGAAAAAAATGGCATAAATATTATGATCTCTTTGTACCTTCTAGATCAACATTTCCTACACTGTTTGTGGGACACAAGTTTCCTTGTTATAGGACTTCCTAGGGTTGCTAACATGTATAATGTATCTCTTAAAGATGGGTAGTAGGCCTAGTATACAAAGCATTTTTCGAGTTTGTGCAGGCCACTTCCTTGCTGGCTTTTCCCATCAGGAATCTGGGATCTGTAGCTCTCCAGACAGTTAATAAAGTATCTCAAAGCACTAACCATGAGACATTATATCCTTGCTATCCTCTCTTCTGAAGGACTCTGGATAAGTGAATCATATAACTAATGTGGAAAAAAAAAAAAA
>ML108298.1:0-33235 GCA_003697995.1 Taxidea taxus jeffersonii | reverse complement strand
GCAGCTGGCAGGGACCCCGATGGGTGTGGTTTTGCAAAAAGTTAGCCCAGTGGGACAAGATGACCTGGGTGTGAGTCCAAGTTAGAGGTGACAAGACTCCGAAGTAAGACAAGCCAGGAGGAAATCCCAACACCGTTGCTAGCTGTGAGGTGCCCTATCTCGGTTTGTCATGTCAAAACTAGTGCTGTCCTCATAAAATAGTTGTTAGGATTCCATAGATAAAGTATGCAAAGTGTTTAGCATAGTGTATGACAGGCAGCAAAGGCTTAATAAACATTAGCAGGAGCCCTGTTTTATTACTGTTTGTATGTGCCCTGGCAAGTCCTCCCTGAGTTGGACTAAAAACAGTCCCACCCCCCACACTTATTTCACCCAAGATGTGGGTCAGAAAACTATGAGAATCTGGCAAGTGCAGAGTTGGCCACCCTTCCAAAGTCTGTGCCAAGGTCCCAGCCTCAATGCCAGGGGCCACGTGGCTGAAAGAAGGAGTCTCCTATTGCAGAGTTGCATGGGGAAGGGGCTTCAGAGGCCCAGAGGTGCCCCCCAGCCACCAGGAGCCCAGGGAGGGAGTCAGCCAGTAGGTCCTTGGGGGGTAGGGTGGGCACACAGTGTGGGCTCCTGGCTCAGTCTTTCTCAGGTGTGTACTCATCTCCCACCAGGAGGAGGGACACAGTGGTAATTCCAGCCCTGGGCCATCTTTCACTGCCAACGGTTAGTATATTAGGACATGGCCCCTCTGTCTTCACAGGGTAGGAGAGCCCACTGCCGACCACAAGGGGCCAACGAGGCTGGATTAGCACTTACAGTCCCGGAGTCAGACTCAGAAGTGAGGATGTGGGATTCATTTCCAGCTTTTCTCATTGCCCCCTTTTCATAGTTGGGCACACTGCCCTGATTATTATACCCACAAGTGCAAATCCAGACCAAAGTTGCAAAGAGTAAGGCTAAATAACCCAACTCAATCCGCTGAATTGAGGAAAGTCAATATGGTAGAGGCATATTTTCTTGACAAATATATGCAGAAGTAAACATGTGGCCTAGAGTCTTATGCCCCAAATAAATTGATAATATGATAGTCTAAAATAAAACACCAAAAGCTTTCCTTCTCCCTCCTGAAACACCCCAACCGCCCAGCCAAAATGGAAAGATTTAAGACATTCTAATGTGGACAGCTCCACGGAGACTGACTTAGGATTATTGTCTTTCAGAGCAATGGTTTTCACTGATGTGTTTTTGTTTGGTTTGGTGTCTTCCCCCTTCATTGTGATGAGTCTAAGTGAAAAACTTGGCAGCGAGAGGGAATATGACCATGATTGTGGAATTAGAAGTTGCTCCCTGTTATCTCCTTTCTCCAAAGGTGGAGATTTTTTCCCCCTGTCCCTCCCAGAAGCTCACCGTGGCGGGCTGCTTTCCGAGAGTTTATGTGTAACTTCCTTTGCTGTGGAGGCCAGGCTCTAGGTTAACTTCTGGAAGTATCTTTGGAAACTCATTCTTGGGCAAAACTCCAAGAAAAAGAGGCACATGGTGAGGAACTGACATAATTTTTTGACACCACAACGAGCATATTTCTGTAGGCAACTGCAGCCAAAACAAGTTGCCAAGACCAATATTGATCTAGTCCTTCATCCAATCAACAAATGCCATTGTTTATAAGATATAATTTTTCTTGGTTAAAGTTCAAAGTTAAACTCCAAGGATTTTCAAAACTATAAAAATGAGAGGCTTTCATACCCTCAAAAAAAAAAAAAAAAAAATCCTGGCCAGCTTTCCTCTTCCATGGCTTTTCAAAGTTGCTATAAGAAACATAGCCAAAAAATCATTTTGGGGGTCTTTTTTTCTCTGAACTCTGATAGTTTTTTAAAAGAAGATCAAACTATGTAAAAGCCCCTTCAATCTTTGTTCCTTTCCTGAAAATCATGACCTGTCAGTTGCACAGGTGACCAGCGTTTACTTTTTTGCTCTGGGCCTCATTCACCTGCAGAATCCTATAAATCAATTCAGCTTTTTCCAGGTTTAGATTCAAGCAGCCCTCTCCCTTCCCACCCCCTTCTCTAATGTGGAAATGACAGTCTTTTCTAAGCCCCTTGGAGCAATGCAAAAGGCTCTGTGGTTCACATCTGATTCTGAAATGGAAAACCTTAGCAGATGAATGGTGACCAGATGGTGCTTTGGAAACCAGTTCCTCATGGTCCTTTTAGATCCAGATGGGTCTCGCCTTCTGGGAACGGGCATTGGTAATGAGCAGGGCAGGTTTAGGATGTGGAACTAGGGTGGGATAATAATGAAATTTATAAGACCCCAAGTTGGGGAGCTTCTTCTTTAAGAAAAAAAAAGTTGTAGTTGACAGAGGCCTCACCTTCTTCTGCATACCTGCCCTCCACCCCCAGAGGACCTGATGGAGTGGCTTGTCCACATGTGATGTTGAGTGTTAGCTGAGTGATGTTTGATTGGTTCATCTGGGGATGCCTGCTATGTATGGATTCATTCCTATGGCGATGTCTATCTGTTTACTTTTCCAGTTTGGAGGAAATGTGAGCCAAGGATGGTGGGCATCCATTCCTGCCACAGATGGGTCCTCCATGCCTATCTCACACCAGGCTCTTGTCTAGACACTCGGGTCCAGCCATGAATGAAACCGGCAAGCAGTCCCTACATTTGGGGAGTTTGTGCTGTGACAGGAGGGGAGTGAGCAGATTATAAACAATGAACTAATTTCTTAGGGGAGCCACTTTGAGCGCCTTTATGGGATGTTCTCTTCCAAAACACAAGCAGGGCAAACAAGTAAAAGACACAGCAACCCGAACTCTGTGCACTGGTACACGTCAATGGGATTCCCATCATCAACAGGAACCTTGGCAACACCCCAAACACATCAAGCCATCATGAGGCCAAGAACTTGGGGTGGGAGGGTCTAATTCTGAGTACAGACATCTCATGCCAGCACTGACAGCTCACATCCATGCAGAACTTTCCAGCCTGCTAAGAGCTTTCAGACTCTGTTTCCTACAGTCTTCCCTATAGCCCCTGCAGAGTGGGCAGAGACTGTGGTTTCAGGCCTATAGGTGAGCAATCCAAAGTTTCAAGATTAAGAGTAACTCACCCACGGTCACAAAATCCACACGGCAAGACTGGGCTTCCAGCTCAGCAGAATAATAGCAGTAATAATAACAATAATAATAAATAGAGTGCTTGCCACAAGCTGACGACTGTTCTAAGTGCTACATAAGAATTAGCTCAGTTTAGGGGCACCTGGGTAGCTCAGTGAGTTAAGCCTCTACCTTCTGCTGAGGTCATGATCTCAGGGTCCTGGGATTGGGCCCCATTTCAGGCTCTCTGCTCAGCGGGAATCCTGCTTCCACCTCTCCTCCGCCTGCTGCTGCCTATTTATGATCTCTCTCTCTCTCTCTCTCTGTCAAATAAATAAATAAAATCTTTTAAAAAATTTAGCTCAGTTTAATCCTCGAAACATCCCAATGACATGAATAGGACTGTCTTCCTCATCTTATAGGTGAGAGTATGGATAGTGAGTGCTGGAAATCGTGTAAGACGGATGATTCACAGACCTGTACTCCTGAAGCAAATAAATAAATAAATAAATAAATAAATAAATAAATAAATATTTTTAAAAGTCATATATTAAAAAAAAAATAGATGAGAATACGGAGGCACAGAGAGGATGAATTGCTTGTGTGAGGTCACACCGCTAACGAGGGGCAGAGCTTGAATTCAAACTCAGATCTTTCAAATGTAAGCAGCCTCCTCAAATGGGAGCTACAGCTCTGAGTCCAAAAGCAATGCAGTCTCCCAAGTGCAGAAAAGAAGGCTGATCTGTTCATCAATTGGCCAGGCACGAATCAATAGCCACGTGCCAGAGGTATCACCATCTCTTACAGCAAACAACTGTCTCTCTGTGCTGATGATATATTTCATGGGTGATAATGATATTAAATAAGAGGGAAAGAAACTCAAAGGATCTTTTTAATCGCCTGAGGATCCCTTTGCTGCAAGGCAGACATCCCATTAGGATGAAGCTGGTTTATCTCTTACTCCTTTGAAATTAACAGAGGACTATGATTTGCACAGTTCTCTTGCTTGATGTTAACCACTCTACGATCTCCCCTTTCTCTGAACTCTGGCTGCACCCAGTCTTTACAAGACAAAATTACATGTAATTATACTTTGCTTTGCACTGTAACCATTCTACATATGTCCATCTTATCTCCCCAAACAAACGACAAGATACTCAATGATTTGATCTATAGTGGACGCCTTCTTCATTGGCCCTTCAGCACTAACCAAGGTACTTGATCACTGTTGACTGCTTCAGTGATCCTCTCTTAGGTAACTTTTCAGTGGTTCGTTCCAGAAGTGTCTGTGCTTATTCCATATTGGTTGGCTAGAGAAATTTTTTATTTTCTTTGTTATGCCCTGTTGCAATTAGAACTATAAATATTCATATACAAAGATGGTGTATTGGTACATGTTTAGCAGCGAGCTCTCCAGGAAGAAAAGAAAAAAGACCTTGATCTATATAACATTTCTTCTGTATAAATCCTCTCACCATGGCCTATTTCAAGCTACCAGCATGATGTCAACTGGCCTACAAAACTCCTAAAAATTTAACAATTCGTTCTAGTAAGCCAGTGCATATAGCTCCAAAACATGATAATTTCTCCCCCTAAAATGATCTTTGCTGGATATGGTGAGTTTTGGTTTTCTATCTCAACAAAGGCTTTCTTAGCAAGAGATTGTATTCAGGTTTTCCTAAAATACAGGACCTTTGGTTTGTATGTATGGTGGTTTGAAATACACACTTTAGCAGTGTAGAATTGCTCACTTCGTCCTTCCAGAGTCAGTTTGTAGGAAAGACTCTATATTTAAATTGATGGACCTAAATATTAAAGTCTACTCTCTTAAGTTAACCCAACAACCAAGCTGCATTCTATTCCTGCCTTCCTCCCCTCTTCCTTCTTCCCTCCCTCGTTCCTCTCTTCCTCACTCACTTCACCTTCTTCACTGCCCGTGTCTTTTTCATTTGGAGTGGTAGGCTTTGCTCTTAACTTACAATGACATTAGTGAGATGAGAAAACACTTTGGGGGCCAACGATCTTGCCATGCTAAACCCACATGAAAACCCACTAGTAGAACTTAAAACAACTGTTGATTTTCCTTCTAGCCAGTTTTCCAGAAAGTCTTCCTCCTAATTCCTCTTTTTATTTAGGGTTTCTAAAATGTCCTTAATGAGCTGTGTACTGGGCATTGTCATTGTAGAGGGGAAGAGATAACTCTCCAGCCAGTTTGGAGAGTTTAGCAGGGTTCTGAGAATGTTGTCATCTCTGACTTTATAAAGATTCTAACTGCTGGTTGCCTCCTCTGCCTCCTGAACAACCCCCCTCCTCTTTATTAAACCTCTGATTATGAGAAATTCTACTTGGTGTGTGAGTTGAGGGAGGGAGGGAGGGAGGTTAAGACCTATCCAAATGTGGAAACTTCCTGCTTCAGGACTTGGCCGATGGGGCCCCCTGGGTGCAGAGAGCTGCAGAAAGCAATTACATTGTTTCAAAATCATTCCCATCTCATCAAAACCATCATTACTAAACTATTTTTTTAAAGAAGCTATATGACATTAACAGGTTTTTAAAGGAAAGTAATAAAGATCCTTTTTTGTTTAAGATATCAATGAGACTTTCTATTAAATTTGTTGTGACAAACCCCACTTTTTCTTGATGACTTCCTTCTCAAACTCTTCAGCAATCTCATGTTCTTTCTCTCCTTTCTGCCACATGCACCTGGCTCTTTTGTCAGTCAGCCAGTGGAAACCCTAGTCATAGGTACTTTCAACCCAAGAACCTGCAAGACACCTTTCTCTGAACTGCTCAAACTTCTCCATTTGGTTTTGTATCATATGGTTGTTTTCCACTCCAAATAGACTAGAAGCTCCTTGTAAGCAGAGGCAATTTTGCTTTCTGCCCCAGTCCCTGTGTTCTGCAAAGCACAGGGTGTGTGGAATCTCATAATTCTCAGAGCCAGAAGGACCTTTGGTGAGATCCTCTAACCTAGGCATTGTTACTTTGGTCCGTGGAAACTGTCCTTCTCAAGGCAGCCATGAGCTCCTTGCAATGAGATAGAAAGGACTCTGCAGCTATGTGTGGATACACAGACACATACGTACGTGTTGATGTTTTACTTGGAGGGAATCTTCTTCCGATTCTCAAAGACGTCACTGTCACTAAACCTCTGGGGGATTTGGATATATTACTGAGGAAGAAACTGAGTCCCAGAAAGAAGAGATATTTACAAGAAATAATCATGGCATCCATACATTCATGAAAGAAATGTTTGTTTTCGAGATCTATTCCACATACCATAGATTCACCCCTTTAAAGTGTCCAAGTCAGTGGTTTTTAGTTTATTTGAAGCTGTGCAACCATCACCACTCTCTAGTAAGGATTATTTATTGAGAGCCTTGGGGCCAGCTACTATTCTTAGTGCAGTGGATAGAGCAGATAGATTACATCTCTGCCCTCCAGAAACATAGCTTCCACTGGAGCAGACAAGAAAGAAGTAATCAAACAAGTAAACAACACTGCTCTTGGCTGACTTGTGTCCCCCGCCAAAATTCATAGGTTGAAGTCCTCTCAGGGCTTCAGAATGTGACTTTATTTGGAATTAGAGTCATGGCAGATATAATTAGTTAAGATGAGGTTGTTCTAGAGAAGGGCGGGCCCCCTATCCCCTTCATGAAAAGGGGAAATTCGGAAACAGATCCATATACAGAAGGCAGATATCAAGGTGATGCAGCAGAAGCCAAGGAATCCCAAAGATCGGCAGCAAACCACCAGGAGCTGGGGTGAGGCCTGGAGCAGATTTTCCCTCGAGGCCTCAGAGGAATCACCCACGACCACCCAGTTTGTAGTGTTTTGTTATGGCGAGCCCACCAACTAATACCTTCATCTAGCTTGTAATTGTCTACAAGAAAATTATAAGGGTATCATGGGACAGTTAGGGAAGGGGGCTAGGTTTTACTTTGTACAGAGGGTGGTAATAGAAGCCCTCTCTGAGAAGCCTGGCATGGGAAAATGAGAAGGAGCCACCATATGGAAATCATAAAAAAGCATTCCAGACAGTGGATACAGCAAATGCAAATGCCCGGAGGCAGGAATAAGATCAGACTGTTAGAAGAGTAGAAGCATGGCAGATGAGGCTGTGGCACCATGGTCATAGGCAAGAGTGGGACCAAATGAGAATGAGAAGGTAGGAAAGGGCTAGACCCACCTGGGCTTGGGAGAACCATACTAATGGGTTTGGATTTTTTTCTAAATGCAATGAAAAGCAACTGAAGGATTTCAAACAGGATTGCTGAGATCAGATTTACATTTGGAAGGGCGGCTCTGGCTGTTGGGTACAGACTAGATATTAACTGAGCAAGAGAGCTGGCTGTGAATTCAGTGGAGAGGCCACTGGAGAAGCCCAGAGATGAGAAGCTATGGCTTGAACTATAGAGGAAGCTTTAAGGTGGTGAGGGGCAGACCACCTGGAGATGTGTTCTCAAGACAGAATTAACAGGACTTGGGCACCTGGTGGCTCAGTCAGTTAAGTGTCTGCCTTCCCAGGGTCCTGGGATCGAGTCCTGCATCAGACTCTGTTTGGCAGCGGATCCTGCTTCTCCCTCTCCCTCTGCCCCTCCCCTCAACTCAACGAGTGCCTGCTCACTCGTTCTCTCTCTCACACACACACAAATAAATAAAATCTTAAAAAAAAAAAAAAGAATTAACAGGACTTGCAGGTCAGGGTGATGGCAAGAAAGAACATAAGGGTGTCGCTCAAGTCTTGGGCTTGTGCAGCTAAGTGGAGGGCAGTGCTATTAACCACGCTGGAAGGGCTGGGGAAGGAACAGATTTCACGGGCAAATCAAGAGTCTGTTCAACTCACATAAAGTTTGAAGAAACTCATAGTCACTCAAATATCTTGCTAAATAATTGAAATATGTTTTTTTTTAAGATTTTATTTATTTATTTGACAGATCACAAGTAGGCAGAGAGGCAGGCAGAGAGAGAGGGGGAAGCAGGCTCCCTGCTGAGCAGAGAGCCCGACGTGGGGCTTGATCCCAGGACCCTGAGATCATGACCTGAGCCTAAGGCAGAGGCTTAACCCACTGAACCACCTAGGCTCCCCGAAATATGTTTTTAAGACACAAAACAATACCTGTTAAAAAAGAATTACACTTACTTTTGCTGAGAGAACATTTTTGAGCTTTTGTACCATCTCCTAAGATAACGGAAGACCCATTGAAATATGATGAAAACAGGGTTGCGAGTCTCAAGCTCCAGGGCCCCTCACCTAAGAGGATAGTGACTCCTATATATTGGAGGTCCTTCTGGAAATTTTTAGGCAACTTCCAGCACCTCTTAGCATGTCTCTCCCTCTCCCACTTTTCCCAACTCCTCTCATTGCCTTGCTGGTCTCCTGGACTTAGTTCACTCAAGATATTGTCTTGGGCCACCTTCTCAGTGAGGGTCACCATGTCAATGTGAGCAGTACCTCACTGGAGGTTTCCTAGGGCCGTCCTAACAGATTACCAGCGGAGTGGCTTAAAAAACACACACACACACATGTTTTCTCTGAGTCTGGAGGCCTGAAGTCAAATCCACAAGGCTGCATTTCCTCCTTAGGCTCTAGGGGAGAATCCTTCCTTGCCTCTTCCAGCTGTTGGTGGCTCCAGGGTCTCCTTGCCTGGTGGCCCTGTAACTCACATGGCCTTCTCTTCTGTGTGTCCACAACTTCTTCTTGGCCTTGCTCTGATAAGGACACTTACCACTGGACTTAGGCCCTGTCCAGATAATCCTAGATGATCTCATCTCCAGATCCTTACCTTCATTATAGCTGCAAAGACCCCTTTTCCAAATAAGGTCCCATCCACAGGCATGAGATGGACACAGGTGGTGGAGGGGTGAGGGGCACCATTCAGCCAACTACAAGCAATGAATGAGAGGCTTGCTCCCGCTTCCCACAGGATATTAACTGAGACCTGAAGGTAAATATCAATAGCAGAGCAAAGGAGAGAGGGACAGCATCCAGGCAGAGAGGCTGGCACCTTTGAAGAGCAGGCATGGAGCATCTGAGGACATGAACCCAGTAAGAAATGGTGCAGGAGGAGGCCAGAGAAGGCAGGCAGAGCCAGACCATAGAAGGCCTTGTCAGCTCTGGGAAAACGTTTGTAACTGGAGGCAATGGGGAGCCACTGGAGATTTTTAGGGGAGGGTCTTGGCCAGGTGTTCATTTGAGAAGAGTTAACCCTGTATATTATGGAGAATGGATGTAAGAAAGGAAAATTGGGAGCAGACCGGTCAGTTTAGATGTCCATTGGGAGTCTAGGCAAAACATAGCCCTGGCTTGGACCAGAAAGGGTAGCAAAGAGTTTTAGAGTACAATAGTAGGTCAAACCACCACATGTTACTGGATCTTGTCTCTCCTAACCAGAGATTTGGCTAGTCATATTGAGAAGAGCAATATGTGAAGACCATGCCTTATTGTGGTCTGGTAATACCATTTAAAGAGGGAGTCAACCTTTATAAATTAATTTGAAAGGCTTGAGGAAGACCTTTTTAGGAGGGCAAATGGAAAGCTTATAATGATTGGTACTGAACTCACCCTGAAAATATCCCTTCCCTTTCCATTCAGCTATGCACTCTTGTGGCCTTGAAGATCGAGCCTGGTGTAATTTGGAGGTTTTAATAGCCTCTCCATGGAGTATGTGGATGTGGTAGTTTTAAGTATTTTCTTTCTGTATTTTTATGGCCTGAGCTATTTTAGCCAGTGATCCCCCTGCCAAGAGGACCCAGGTAGACCCCGAAAGCCCAATTATTATTTCAAGGAAACTACATGCCCAGTGATTTGGACTGTTATAAGAAGTGGCTGTCCCAGGATTCAGGGCCATGGGCCCTCCCTCCATGCAGAACCATGGAGTGGGCCTCCTGGTTGAAAGGTAGAACATCCTTCCTCTCTTGGCAGTGTTATCTGTATTTAATGTAAAACCAGAAGTGGATGGAAAATTTGCCCAGTTGGAAAAAACCAACAAAAACTTGAGCCAGTATTGGGTTTTTTCACCCAATCCCTTCCACTATGACACAAAACTTTTAAATTCCCCCTAAGGCCCAGGCTGCTGTGCAGCTGAGGCTGTCCTCAGGCCCAGACTTGGGTTGGAACTGTCCTTGTCTCACAGATTGATCCGGTGTCTCCCCACAGTTCTCCAGGGGGATACAGCCTGAGTCTTGGGATCTCCATTGCTCCTGTAGAATTTCACAAGGGCTGGGCCCGTAGATATGCTCAGTACATCCTCAGCAATGAGCAGCTCTGTGCTCAAAGGTTTTGGCAAGGGGTGAGAATAAAACGAAACAGAATAAGGCACTTCCACCTTAAGAAAATACAATAAGATCATCTGGCTAGAAGCAGTGTTGCTTCCCACAAGCCATGCACAGAAAATTCAAAGACACAAGGTCCACTTCAGGGTCCTTCTAGTTGTGTGGCCTTGAGCAAGCTCCAGCCACGGCTGGGCCTCAGTGGTGTGTGTTGGAATGAGAGGGGGGTGAGGACACCCCATGACATGGTGATGGGCCCTTCACCCACTTTTCTGTGGCCTGCGGCTGTGTGCACACACCAGCTCTCTGTGCCAGAGGGGGAAATAGCAGCAGAGGGATTCTAAGTGATGTGACTAAGACAGAAGCGAGCAGAGGACTCAAACAGAAGAGAAAGCCCGTTCCAGAATCAAACAGAAGAGAAAGCCTGTCCCAGAACCGTGGCTGCTGAACAAATTCCCCTTGAGGCACCCGATGGACGCTGTCTGTCGGCCGGAAGGCATGGCTCTGCTCAGTCCAGCCCTCTCTCCACTCCCCGTGGATACTGCATTGGAAAAGCACGAAGGTATAAGCACTCCTACCAAGATGTGCTTGTGGGTTCAAACAGGGCCACCACCCTGGGGCCTGGCAGGCCTGCTGGTTCCTAAATGGCTCTCTGACCGCGCAGTTGCTGTCACCAGGGCCATCCGTGCCAGGAGCGCAAACCCCTAAGGGCCGGGCCTTTCCTTTTCTTTCTGTCGGAGCTCCTTCCCTCGCTGCTGGGTTCTCCAGCCTTGGCTCTGCACACAGCAGGCAGACATAATCACTTGTTGATTAGCCCTTAAAAATAAGCCCGTCCGGGGTCTGGGTGTTTGGAGCTGGGAAGAGCAGGCTTTGGGGCGGAGGGGCACGGAGCTGCACGGGGCCGCTGCGCAGAGCCAGAGCTCTAACGAGAAACAGGCCCAGGCACTGAGGAGAAATTCATTACCCTGCCTCTCCTCCCCAGCCCTCATCTCCGGAGCCAGCCCTGAGAGAGCTTCGGGGCCCAGAGCCACCGCCAAGGCCCGGGCCTCGGCCCCTCCCAGGGCTCTCCAAACCCCACCCCATCTCCAGCCAGAAAGGTAATGAATGTATTTATAGCCCAGCTTGTCCCCCCCAAAAAACATCTTTTTTCTTTCGAGCATCTTTCCAAGATGGAAATTATATTGTTAATGAAATAAATTTAAAAAGAAAAATGAGTCAAGGGGAAAGTAAAGTTAGGACTATCTAAGGTGGAAATTCAGGTTTGGGGGTCAGGCTGAGGGGGTGGGGTGGTTTTTAAGAAGAGGCTGCTCAGGATTTCCTGCAATGGCACCAAACGGACCGGGCTCTGCCCGGTCCCCCTGCAAGTCCTGAGCACCTGCCGAAGGGAAGCAAGATTAGTCAGAGAAGATGATTGTGTTTTCTTGGCGGTGAGCAGCGTGGTTGTGTCAAGAACCAGAGGAGAGTACTCAGGAAGCAGGGATCAGGACACAAGCACGGTGTAAGTCAAGGAGACTGTGTTGGTACTCCCACTGGGGTTCAGGTCCCGGTTCTGCAGCGAGTGGGGGGGATGCTCCTACCCTTCCTTTGTAATTTTCCTCAGCCTCCGAGATAAAAGGGCTTACGGTGAGCTTCCCAAATCCCCATGAAAACAGAGTGAGCGTGCGCTTTGTAGAACAGGTGTGAACACTGACCCCATGCCTTTATACATGTGAATCCCCAGATTCGGAACAGCCCCATGAGGCAGGCGGTCCCCTCCTCTCGAGTTCGTGGAAGGCGAGGCAGGAAGGTTAAGTACCTTGCTGAAGGTCAGGCTGGTACTTGGCAGAGGCAGGGTTTAAAGTCAGGCACTCCACTTTGGGGTCTGTGCTCTCAGCCACTCCTGTGAGGTGTTTCCAAACTCTGTAAACAATAGCTATACCAACTACATGCGCAGGCCTATGGAATATGCGGTTGAGTCGCCATCATGCCTAACTGAATATTTGGCAGGGGGTTACTTCACACCTGCAAAGGTGCATGGGTGCATTTTACACTTGGATAGGTTCTGCCCATTGCCCCCTCAAAAGGCTGTATCAGTTGTCGCTCTCAGTAACAGGGTTAGAGACTTAGGTTTCCAAGGCACTAAAATATATCTCACACTGCAATATGAACTTTTTTTTTTTTAATTCACCCAATGCTTAGTGAGCCAGGAACTGGTGTAGGCACTAGGGATCCATCAGTGAACAAAAAAAGACAAAATCTCTGCCCGAACACAGTGTATGTGGTAATGGCTTTAGACTATTTTGCTGTCATACAGACCTTAAACTCTGGTCCCAGGATATCCTGCCTCTCGCTGGGTCTCACACAGAAAGAATTAGAACTGAAGGATTCGGATTGAACGACCATTCCCTGAGCTTTGACAGAACAAGCCTCCATGATGTCATCGGAGTTTCTGAGTGTCTCAGAGAGGGGTATTCCTGGTATAAACATGCCCCCTCTGCTAAGGGGCAGAGCTAAGGGGCTAAGAGGATAGAACTCTGGCCCGGAGGCCGGTGCTGATTTCACTGCATGGCCACGGTTAGATCACTGTGAGGGAATTCATCTGGGGCCCAAACACATATTTTGGCCCTTAATCCTATAGCATCTACTGATCGCATCATTTATTTGGAACTCTGAATATCTTGCCCAGATCCTTATTTTTTTGCTCGTGTGTGTACACATTAATCCGTAACAAAGACAAATATCATTAACGTATTAATTCTCGTTATCTTCCTCTTCCCCATAGATAAATTTAAAGGAGCACAGATTCTAGTTTTTTGAGTCAGTTTCTAGACTATGGTTCATCAAGGGAAATCCTGACAATGGACCAACAGAAGAAACTAAAGAGGCCGGAAAGATTAAGCATACCTTCAGAATAAAGACCAGAGGAAATACGGGAGGAGAGGGACGGCAAAGTCCTTGGGCTAGGTGTCTGGAAAGGATTTTGAGATTTGAAAAGAGGAGGGAAGAGAGAGCATTTTGGAAGAAACAGTACTGGTACCTTATAGGTGCTTAGTAAATGTTTCCTTACTGCATAGATGACAAGCAAGTGAATGAATAAAGGAATGAATGAATTGAATGAAAAGCCGCCATGTCTGGGGAGGCTACTACAAGTAGCAGAGATGAGGAGAGTATTTAAAAGGTTTTACAGTGCATAAAACACATTTTGGATACTTCCTTAGAAACCAGGTAACAATTATAATAATTTAATTTTTGATGATGGATGGGCTTTTTTTTAATTCTTTTTTTTTTAAGTATAGTTGACACACAATGTTAGGTCAGTTTCAGATGGACAACATATGATTCAACAGTTGTACACATTACACAATGCTCACCAGAGTAAGTGTAGTCACCATCTGTCATTATACACCGTTATTATATTATTGACTAGATTCTCTACGTTGTGCTTTTTCATCCCTGTGACTTACTTCTTTTATAAACTTGAGGTTTGCAACTTTTAATCCCCTTCACCTATGTCTCCCATTCCCCTCCCCTCCCCGCTCTGGCAGCCACCAGTTTGTTCTCTGTATTCATGAGTCTGTTTCTGTTTGTTTGTTCATTTGTTTTGTTTTTTAGATTCTGCATATGAGTGAAATCATATGGCATTTTTCTTTCTCTGTCTGACTTATTTCACTTAACATAATACTGTCTAGTTCAACCATGTTGTCTAGATGTGCTTCTATAAGGAGCACTCGGTGGAGATCACAGGTTTTATATGGGTTTCACATTGAGGAATAACAAGGCAATGGGTCTATGAAAGGCTGAGTGCCCAGAGATGAATAAGACATGCTCTCTCGACTAAGGAAGTCACGGTCAAGTAAACAGGTGGCACCGTGCATCTCACTTTGTCAAGGACTATAATAGGGACAGGAGTAGTGTATGGATTCTCGGAGAAGGCAATCCCAGTTTGGCCTGGGGTCTGGGCAAAATCTCATGAAGGGGGTTATGTCTGAGGGTGGTCTTGAAATATAAGTAGCAGGAGCTTTCCAGGTAATGAAGAAGACGAAAGACATTCCAGAAAGAGAAAGAGCAGAGGCAGAGAACCCTGACATGACAAGTTGGTGGCAGAGAAGAGTGAAGATTCAGGGAAGCTGGAGGGAGAGCATGAAAGGAGCCTTGGGCTGGTGGTAATGGGTTTTGTGCTCCCATCTGGAAAGTTGTGTTGGTCCCTAGGAAGCAAAGCCAGCAGAAGAGAAGAAAGAGGAGCAGAATTTTTTGCTAGGGATATAAGAGTGGCATCAGAGGATGGACTAGGGCCAAGAGAGACTCAGTGCTAAGAAACTATCTTTTATCCTCCACCTTTTCCAGTACTTGGGGGTGATTGTCCAAGTTGGTAACCATGTTCTCCAACTTACTAAATCTCTGAACTTTGGGGAGTTTCTGGATTTTTCTGTGTGTCAGTTTTCTAAATGGAAATAATAAAACCCACCTCATAGATTTGGATAAGCATCCAATTCTTGGTTTGGGCTCAGGTTGTGATCTCAGGATACGGGATCGAGCCCCAACCATGCTCAGCACAGAGTCTCTTTAGGATTCTCTCTCCCTCTGACCCTCCTACCTGTGTGTGCTCTCTCTCTCTCTCTCTGTAGAATAAATAAATACATCTTTTTTGAAAAATGAAAGGCAGTGAAAAGACATGGAGAAAACTTAACGGAATATAGCCAAGTGGAAGGAGCCAATCTGAAGGTTACAAATTATCTGATTCTAGCTACATGACTTTATGGAAAAAGCAAAACTATAGAGATAGTAAAAGATCAGCAATTTCCAGGGATTGAGAGGAATAGGTGGAACACAGGAGATTTATATGACAGCAAAAAATACGTATTCTGTATGCACAACAATAGTGGACACATTTGTCGAAGCCCACACCACTAATGAAGTCTGACATAAACTATGCACTTTAGTTAATAATGTTCATCAGTTATAACCACTGTGTCACGCCAATGCAAAAGGTTAATAATGGGAGAAACTGGCAGGTTGGAGAGGGAATATAGGGGACCTCTTCAATTCAATTTTCTATAAGCCCAAATGGCTATAAAAAGTACAGTTTGCTCATTTTTTTAAAAAATCAAAGACAAACACTAGCAAAAATAGAAGATATTTTCAACTGTCATGCTACTAAACGGGAAGGAAGAATAATAAAAAAATCTGGATTGATCCCAAAAATCAGGGGCAGGGAACAATTAGAGGAGCTAATCATCCAATTTCTGCTGTTCTAAGATAGGGAAACTGAGGCTCAGAATGGCTCTCTGATGGCCATCTACACATGTAGGGTTATATAGGACTTAATCTGACCCTCTGTAGGACCCTAGAGTCATAGAATTCCCGAAATTGCCTTGAAGAGTGCCAACATGCTTCTGTCTGCGGTTAGCTCCATTTATCTAGAATGTCAGGCACAGAGTGGCCTGGTTAATTTCATATTCTGTTTAAGTGAAGGTTGCCATGGATACCATACATAGTCATCCAATTTTCTCAGAATTAAAATGTATGCAATAAAACTGGTTTAAGGAGAAAAGTAGGCCAAACATAATTTGAATTTATTCAATGATGAGTCCTTAGTGACGAGGAAGGCACTCCAGGATCCATCAGGGCCTCAATGTGTCATTCCAGATTTCACTTATCCTTGCTCAGAACTGCAGAGACAAAAGGGCTGGGAGAGGGGGATGAACCCTCCTCACTTGACCATAAAGAAGAACTCTGGACGTGGCTTTTTTTTTTTTTTTTTTTTTTTTTTGCTTAATCCCCAGGTACTCACCTGTGTCTCTCTCAAGAAAGCAATGTGGAAAATATTTATGCAGCAAGCGTAGAAGAATAAAAAAGCTCTCATTTGAGTCATCTGATGGTTCCATCTTACATGATTGGCAGCCATGAAATTAAATTAGAATCCTTTCCCGTCTCCTTTGTCATTACAAAGGCCTGGGTAATTTCTTAACTAACCAAGGTCAGTCCTCTAAGCTGTGAGTAGGACCCGCTGTTTAGATCCCAGCTCTGGCCCATGCCGGCTAGGATACCCAGGATCTACGTAAAACGTATATGGAGAGTGATCACATCTACCTCAAAGCGTAGTTGTGAGGAGTCAAAAAGAAAATGCAGCTAATGAGCTTGGCCCGCAGTAGGTGATAATAAATATTAGTAATTATTCTGGTCATTATTAATATCCATCTAGTCCATGGAAAGACCTGCCACGAGACTCTGTATCAAGATCTAAATGACATGGAATTAATATCATCCCTGCCCCCGAGTTGAGCTGAGCTTTGCAGAGTCTTGTATTCATTGGTTTTATTTATGTATTTTTTTCATTTGGAGTGGTTGCTGTTTCAGGACGTCTGAGCCAGCAGGCCCATGGTACATGACCATATGTCCACCTTATTCCGAGAACCTTCTCCCAGAATCTGCCGCTTATGATGTGGAAATCCATAAATGCGGAGTAGCCTGGTCTCTGCTGCTGGAGAATCTGGGTGCCACTGATCTATGTCAGATGTCAGCACATCTGCTGCGCGTCTCCCTGCTGGCCTAGCCCAGCTCAGGCTGGGTTTCGCATTCTCGTTCCCCAGTGTCCCAAGAGAATGTTCCTTCACTTCTCTGGTTTTGAGGGTTCCTGGACTGCTACTTGTTTTCAGCCATTGCCAACCCCCTCACCTACCCACCGGCAGCTCTGGCCCGGGAGACAGTTCTGGTGTGATGAGCAGGCCGTTTGGGCTCCCGTGTTCCTGCAGTTCCTGGACATATCACCTTGCCTCCTTCCCCTACCCCGTCCTCCCCCTGGACCTTTCCCTTTCATCTGGAAGGCAGGATCTGGACACTGTCTCACAGGTACGCTTGTGAAAGCGAATCTGCCACGGGGATTTATTTGTTCAAGCTTATTCGCTTTCCTGAGGCAATCTGGTTGTAATTTCAGCAACAGACTCTTGGTTTGGCTACTTTATCCATCACTCCCCGCATTTTGCCATTTTCGCCAGTTGCTGCTTTGCAGGCTGTCTCTTTCTGTTTGGGTTATCCCATTTAAAACTATACACCCAAACACCCGATTGCACATAAACGCAGACTCGCACTCACACCCAATACAGACATGTGGGAGGGGAGTCCCTCCAGTGTAGGAATTCTGGTGAGTTGGGTAGCTGGATCTCAGGGTCGCAAATATTTGACCTTAGGAGTGATGTTCAGTTCTGACGGCCGCGATCTTCACCACTTTCAGTGCCCCCTTTCAGGTCGTGTTTTGTTCCATATCTCACGAGGTTCTTAATTCAAGTCTCTATTTTCTTTTTTTTTTTTAAGATTTTATTTATTTATTTGATAGACAGAGATCACAAGTAGGCAGAGAGGCAGGCAGAGAGAGAGGAGGAAGCAGGCCTTCTGCTGAGCAGAGAGCCCGATTCGGGGCTCCATCCCATGACCCTGGGATCATGACCTGAGCCGACGGCAGAGGTTTTAACCCACTGAGCCACCCAGGTGCCCCTCAAGTCTCTATTTTCTGACTTGCATTTTGTTTCCAAGACTCTGCAATCCCCCTCTTTGGAAAAGACAGAGAAGAAAAACAACACCCAAGAACACAACATGTTACTTACTAATCCACAAAATTCTGCGTAAAACTCAAATTTTAAAATGGAATTGGACAAAGGGGCAAGCGACTCTCCCCTAGGAAGTAGTCAGGAGCTGGCTAAGAGCCGAGGCCCTGAGGACCAAGTCTGTTCCCTCTGGCCAGCTCTCTTAAGAATAGCTTGACTGGGTGGGTGTCTGACTGCTCCCCGTTCATTCATATAGAACTTGGCCCCACAGGGCTGGGTACAGAAACTCTCTGTTACCTTGATATTTTGAAGACTACCTCTGAATGGCTCCTTGTTTGGGCCCTGACTTTTTTTCCCACCTCCATTAACTCAGCTCCACGGGCGGAATCAGCACTTAATAAAACAACTATTGGCTGATGGTGCAAGTCATGGGAGCCTTAGAGCTCTTCCTGGCTTTGTTTTTCTAAAAAGTACCCATGACTGTAGCCAAGCAAATCAGCATATACCCATGGGCTTCCTTGGGAGAAATTAAAACAAGTTAAGCAGCGGGGTGGAGAATCAGGCAGGGAGCTGAAAAGAAATTTAATGAACTCTGTGCCACTCTTCTCTTTCCTTTAGGTGAGATCTTACTGAATGTGGTGGAAAGTTCTATGGCTGTTTGTAGTGGGACAGACTGCCTCCTCAGTCGGGTTAGGGTGCTGTATAGCTGAGTGAAATGGCAGGAATCTGTAGGAATCTGTTTTGAGTAGGTCAGTGTGCTCTAACATACAGAGCTGAACCCTGGCACACTCAGAAATGGGTGAAGAGGGGTGCCTGCCTGGCTCAGTCAGTTAAGCTCTGTTTTGGGCTCAGGTCATGATCCTGGGGTCACGATCAAGTCCCGAGTCTGAACCTCTGCTCAGTGGCGAGCCTGCTTTTTCCTCTCCTGCTCCCCCTAGCTTGCGCTCTCTCTCTCTTTCTGTCAAGTAAATACATAAAATATTTTAAAATAGGAAGAAAGAGGGGAGCCTGGGTGGCTGAGTTGTTAAGCATCTGCCTTCCACTCAGGTCATGATCTCAGGGTTGTGGGATCAAGTCCCGACTCGGGACTTGAGGGTTTTGCTCCTGCTCTCTAGGGAGTCTGTTTCTCCCTCTGCCCCTTCTCTCAATCTCTCTGTCTCTCTCAAATAAATAAATAAAATCTTTAAAAATATATATGCTGCAATAAAAGTTATGTGGATATAGTCTCTCTCTAAGTGTCATATTGTGCTGTATTCACACTTCTTGGTGATGATGCAAGGTGACAAAATACGTGCTGAGATGAGATGAGCGATGGGGACCCTGGGATTAGCAGCATTAGGCTACAATTGACCTTCTGCTGCTAGATAAGAAGGAGGGTCATCTGCTTCCCTACACTAGGTAACTGAAACCACAGAAAGCAAAACTGCAGATAACGGGGGACTCCTGCCTTTGAAGGAACTGCACCCTACCTCAAGTGTCCCCTCCTAGCCAGAAGTACTTGCCCCTGAATTTTTGCCTCCGACTCCGCTGCATCAGGACCTTCCCTTCACTGGGAGGCAGGAAAAAGTCACAGCAAAGGCACAGACTTAGGTGAACCAAGACCTAGGTTCAAATCCTGTCTCTGCCACTTCCTAGCTGTTTGTTCTGGAGCAAGAGACTCCAACCCTCTGAGCTTCAGTTTTCCTATTTACAAAATGTGGATTAATAATAGTGCCAATACTGTATGGGCATTTTTAGGGGATAATAATAGTAGGATAAGAATGGTAGAACGATAGTAGGGAAATCCAGTAGGATAAAATCAGATAACAAATGCAAAGTACTGAGTCAGGATGAGAAGCCGGGTAGTCTGACCAATGAGACCACATGCTTGGTGACTGAGCTCTGCCTCTGTCTCTAAAATGGATTTTAAAAAGTCATCACGAGATACATGTTCATTGCAGTGCTATTCACAATAGCCAAAACATGGAAATGACCAGGTTGACCGATTTTTTCTTTTTTTGCCTTTTTCATTCTTATACTGCTAGGTACCATAATTCAGGCAAACTTCTGTTTTTATTATGACTTATACAAATGCACGGATAAGACTGAGAATGATAATAACAACACTTACCACTTACAGAGCAAGCTAACATCAGAGAAGGGGTTTGAATCTGAGACAGTCAAATGAGATCTTGTTCTAACCATGAGGCTCTATTGCCCACACACAATTGGTCTTTTAGATAACTTCTCTTGTTTCATTAAGTCCTCTTTATTTCTGATACGACCGATGGTTTCTTTTCGTTTCCTGGCAAATAAGTTCAGTTCATTTCTCTTCTATTTTCTTCTTCAAAGACTCATTAGCTTTCCACACTTTTGTTTGAGCATCGAAATGGCCAACAAAACGTATCCAGGGTAAAATAAAATTGACAAGCATAGCTTTTGCATTCTGGCATCTTATAATGAGGTATGATAAAATATCTCCGCCAATAAATTTTGACACCTTGAGTAAAGTGTTCCACTCCTCTGTCATTTTTATCCTCTGGCTCTGAGATTATGGCAGGAATAAAGGCCTCCCCTGGGCACTCTGGCAATACCCAACAAGGAAACATATAAATGGACTTTAAAACATCAGCAAAAGTGATGGATCCTAAACATTAAAATGCATAATGGGCGAAACAGCCACTTCTGTGATATGACCTGTTTACAAAGTCTATTGATTGAAAGAAAGAGATCAATATTTTAACACCATCTTATACCCCAAAGAACCACAAAACCATAGGAGAAAGGCTGGGGCCTCCAGGAACTGAAGGATGATGACTTTAAACGGTAACAAACGATTGGCCTGCCCAAGCCGCTCGTCTGAACTGCTATTGTGATCCAACGCATCACTTTTTTGACTGAAATGGCCAGTCAGTTCAGCCTGGCTGTAAATTTAGGACACTTGGTCCAAAAGAAAATGTTATACTTAATACAATTATTGATCTAATTATTTTTTTAGATTTACTTATTTGAGAGACAGAGAGCCAGGGAGGAGGAGCGGGGGCAGAGGGAGAGAGAGTCTTAAACAGACTCTGGGCTGAGCAGGGAGCCCAACTCTGGGCTTGATCTCAAGACCTAGAGTTCACGACCTGAGCCGAAACCAAGAGTCAAACGCTTAACTGACTGCGTCACCCAGGGACCCTGATCCAATTATTTTTAAAGGGTCTGTTTTTTCTGGGGCACCTGGGTGGCACAGTCAGTTAACCATCTGCCTTTGGCCCAGGTCACGATCCCAGAGTCCTGGGATTGAGCCCACATCAGGTTCCCTGCTCAGTGGAGAGCCTGCTTCTCCCTTTCCCTGTCCCTCCCCTGCTGCTTGTGCTCTCTCTCCCAGTCTCTCAAATAAATAAATAAAATCTTACTTTAGAAAACTGTCCATTTTATCAATTCCCATTTTCTTCCCATCTGAATGTGCTTGGGATTCTCAGGGAAGCAATTAATTTGTAACTGACTCTGTTTAAGTAAGAAATATTATATCACCTCCCTATAAGGACCAGGATAGCCCATTAATTGAGTACTGACTACTTAACACCCGTCACGAGAGAAATATTTTAGGGTGGCAGTTGAGTACATGTTTTTTGTGGCCAGTTCCACCATTATGTGGCTGTGAGCAAATAGCTTGGTCTCTTTGTACTTGGTTCCCTTATCTGTAAATCATATCACCAATGCCGTAGGATTGTTGTAAAGGTGAAATAAATTCATACATGTAAGGGGTTTAGAAGAGTGCCCAGAACCTGGTGTCAGCTGGCTATTTTCTCTGTTTTTTTAATTTTTCTCAGTACCATCTATGTTTTGTGTTCTTTCCCCTGCATTGAGGTGAAAGGAAGCCAAGTTTAGAATTGCCAGTCTTTGGCCCAAGGTGTCACATACAGTGTGAGAAGCTACTTTTCCTTCTCCAGACACACCAGCAGTATTGGATGCGCTGTAAAAAAGAATGAAGTCAGTCCCTTTTTTTTTTTTGGATGACTGGCCTCCTGAAATGATTAAGATTCAGGATAACTGGTCCATGATTGGACTTGTATTTCCCCAGATGGCAAATAAGGCATTAGTGAATACATTGGAGGACTGACTATGAGAGAATGTGTGGAACTATAAATTGAAATACCAGAAGGGAAAAAAAAAAACAACCTATGAATGATGACACTCATGTTAACCTAATATTCATTCTTTTTTTTTTAAAGATTTTATTTTTATTTGTTTGACGGAGAGAGATCACAAGTAGGCAGAGAGTCAGGTAGAGAGAGAGGGGGAAGCAGGCTCCCTGCTGAGCAGAGAGTCCGACGTGGGGCTTGATCCCAGAACCCTGAGATCATGACCTGAGCCGAAGGCAGAGGCTTAACCCACTGAGCCACCCAGGCGCCCCCTAATATTCATTCTTAATGGCATTTACGTGACCACAGGTGTCAAGGTAGCAAGCTCTTCTGTTTCACATTTGACTATCCTATTACATATCATCTGATCTGCCTCTTCCAACAAATATTTCTTCTCCATTTGAGATTAAACTCTGTTGTCCTTTAGAGAATCATAGCTCCCACACCTCAAATCCCTTCAGTTTCGTGAAGGTGTTGCCTTGTCTCCATTTCCTATGTGTAAATGCTAGCCAGGTACTCAGCTGCTGACTCTGTCTTTGAGTTGGACCTTCTGTGAAATTGTCCCTGACACCATTACTGTGGGGGTTATTAGGATCACCATTGTTGTAATTCTTTTTCATTTCCAATCTATCTCTTCAAAACAAAAATCAAAGTGAATAAACACAGAGTATATACTCTTATGGAAAAAGCACTGGCTCAAGCAAGGTCAGGGTCTCATTGGTATGAAAACTGAGACTCTTGTTCAAAAGGAGATTAGAAAGTGTTTCTGTGAAGCATCCCTTTTTGCAAAAGTCAAGGAGGAACAAGTTATTGGCCATGAATGGTTTCTGTCCTTGTGAATTCCAGACACCTTAATATTTAGGTGGCATAGAATACTATTAAGAATAACAGGATGTCTCTAGCTGAGGCAGGAAACCATTTTCAAAAAGTGTCAGAGCTCATTGTACAAAAAGATTGTAATTACAAATAGTAATGGTGGATTCCACTTCAGGTTTGGAGGTGAATGAAGGCGGCTTAGAGACTATAGGGGTTTCCTGTTTTGAATTTAGGAGAAGCCAAGACTTCTGTAAATATTTTTAGATGTAATGTTTATGGAAGGCAAAGAATACTAACCCAGAAAGTTGGATAGCACAGCTGAATGTTGGTTTGTACATTCTAAGTAATTTAAACTATTGGACAGAGTACTGAACTCCTGTAGCTTTCCCTTAATTTCTTGCCTAAAAAGGGCAATAGTGAGAAAATGACTTTAACCAAAATATTCAACAAGTATTTATTAAAAGCCTGTGGCACAAATAACATTCTGCAGAAGGCACTTCTAGTAGACCCAAAGGAAGCAGGAGATGAAATACACACTCCTGAGGATTTATTAGGGGACAGAAGAACAATAAAATCACAAGCATGAAGGAACCTGAGGATAAGTCCCTAGTAATATATGGGAGAGTGGCATATTCTTCCTCTAGGCAACCACATGGCTTACTCCCACACCTCTTTCAACTGTTGCCCAAATGTGACCTTCGCAGCGAGAAGGTTCCTAACCATTCTATACACAAATTGCATTAACCACCTCTCAAACCCTGTCTCTCTCCCCCTGCCCTGTTTGGCTTTTCTCCATCACTGTTTAGCTTACTATATAATTTTGTCATCTACCTTACAACACCCGCCACCTGTAAATGTAACCATAAAAGCAGAGACACTGCATTTTGTTCATTGCTGAACCCCTAGCAGGTAGAAGAGTCCCGGGCACATGCACAAGCTCAAAACCCTTGCTTAATAAAGTGTTTAACAGTGTGTGTCAGGCTACATATTTGTGCTGACAATTTTCAAAAAATACGTGACCTTTGGCAATGTTGATGAGCAAAAGCTTTTTGGAAGAAGTGATGCCTGTGCCTTTTGGTCCAAAACAAATTGATTTGATCGAACACCTAGATGACAACACAGGTTTGGGGTTCTAGACCAAGCGCTGCCTCTATTTAGCTGTGTGACCCAAACCAAGACACTTCACTTTGGTTTTTGTGGATCTCTGAAGATATTTATACCTAAAGCCAAGGACTTTTGACTCTAAATGAGTTTGGAAACAAAACAAAACAAAACAAGACTGAAAAGAATTACCGCACTCTGTTCTTAGTCTCTCCTGCCCAAAACGGAAGCAGCAAGTATTCAAGATGATGCTTTGCACAATGGTTGTCTTTGTTGATGTACTTTGGGTATGGCAGGGGGCCTTGGGTAAATTCGTGAAGAAAAGTTCTTTCCCACTTTGGGTGGCTGTGCCCCATTCCTGCCTTCTCAGGGCCCTCATGATGCCCTTTAGCTATTCCAAAAGCCCTTCGGGGCACCCATCCAAGCCTGCCTGCTCCCGAAGTAACCCATACTCAAAAATTATGTCTTCCTGTCCTTTGCACTCCAAGCAAAAAGTCTGCCTCCTCAGTCTCCTGCCAGTTAGGACTGGATTCTGATGAGCTAATTCCCTCTAGGGTGGGGATGACAGATTGTTGGCTGGGCTAACCTTCTGTTTTCCTCACCACCAAAGCAAGGCCCAATGCTAAAGGAGGAATTGGAAAGGAAGGTTGCTCAGAATATCCTGTGCCCAGAATCTGCCTGCACTTTTTCTATATTAAACTATTTCATCCACAACCAGGTAGATGATATTACTCTTTGAGGAACTGAAGTTCAAGAGAGGTAAAGACTGGACAGACTCCAAGAGCTTCTGTATTATCACATCACTGCACTAATTAAATGAACCTAGAAATAGAACTCTGGAGTCTCTTGCAGACTTCTGGGGCAATACTTTGGGCTGTGAAGAGAAGAGTCCTTTGCAGCTTCCTACCTCAGCCACGTAAACTCTGGCTCTGTGACTGTGTGACCTTGAGGGAATAACTTCACTTCTCTCACAGCACTGTTGCCTCAAGTGAGAGATGGTAAGAATGTCTGTTTTAGTTATGTCTTGCTTGTAACAATTCATTCCACAACTTAGTTGCTTGAAACCACAATAGTCATCCCAATGGGTCAAGGACATGGGTGCAGTTCAGGGTCACAGTCAGATGTCACCTGTGGTCTGCAGTCATCTGGAAATCTGACTGGGGCTAAAGCATCCATGTACATAGCTGCAAGATGGCTCCTCTCCATGGTGACCTCTCCACGGAGTTGCTTGAGTCTCCTCACAAAATGGCAATTGCTACCCAGAGCAAGCAATCCAAGAGACCGAGATGCATGTGGCAGTGGCTTTATGCCTACCCTCAGAAGTCACATACCATCACTTCTGCCATATTCCAGTGGTCACCCAAGGCAGCCCCTAATTCAGTTTGGGAGGGAACCTTGCAAGGGCCATCTTGGAGGTTTCTAAAGCAGGATCTACCCCACAGGTTACCAGAAGAATTAAACAGAACAGCCCACATTAAACCTGGAACATGGTAAATACCGGACAAATGGTAGCTATTATTTCAAAGTGCTGAATGCCAATGGATACTAAGGCTGGTTCTGACTCTCCACTTTGCCCTGAGTTTTATGCTGTTGGATCTTAACAGGAGACTCCCTTGCGAAATACCTGAGCCCTCATTAGAACCCAATAGGAAGAAGCCAGAAAGCCACAGAGCTCATGCAAAAACAGCAGCAAAAACAAACACCAGTACAATGAACAGATGAAGCAAACAACATCTGGGGCCAGGCTCCTGAGGACCAACAGCAGCTAGTTGGCCCTGGCAGGCTCAACACTCACCCAGCCCGGGAGGCACCTGGAGCACCTTGTCGCCATCTCCTAAACCTCAACAGCAACAACAAATGTGTCTCTATCGCTATCTTTATCTTGCAGGTGTTATCACTTAAATAGTGTAGTACCGTGATTTCCCACCTTGGATTCTGCGAAGTGCTACTGCAAGAAAGTGGTAATAGGTGGATCTCAACAACAGCTTTATGGTCTAATACATTTTATAAGACTGTCTAGTAAATCCTTTTTTGGAGACTTGCAGTGCTCATTTTGTGGTATTAAAGACTCTAGGAAGTCCCATAGATAAACAATAACACAATTGGAAGGAAGAAAGCTTGTTTAGTTAGATGTGACCCAGCACTTTGCAAATTTGCAAGAGCTCAACAGGCACTCTTTTTTTCCTTCCTCTGCAGGTGTAAGCCTCCTATGTGGTAGCATTGCCTGCTTCCTAAAGGCATGATCATGCATAAGCCACTAAAACTTTTTGGCCCTTAGTCCCTTCATGATGAGTGTAATGTACATAACACACACTTCATAGGCTGTTGAGAAATGAGAAAGGTGCCTTGTCTGGCATCTGGGTCCCAGTAAGAGCTTGGACTTGACAGTCAGAGCTTGGACCCTTTGGGTTCCAATTCCAGCTCCACCTTAAAGGAGCTATTTGACCTTGACCAAGTTCCCTTACCTCTCCTTCAGTTCTTTATCAGTATAACAACAAGAATAATTGTACCTATCCTGTAGCTTGAACTTGGGGCTAACATACAAGGGAGCCAGTGAAATGCTGAGCCCTTGCTTGGCAGTGCCAGGGCTCTCTAGTTGTGGGGTATCATGGTGACTCTGGCCAGAGGTCACAGAGCCAGTAAATGACAAAGGGAGTTGATGAAGCCTAGTCCACCTGCCTCAGAGTGCATGCGTTCTTCCCCTCTGTCGTGCCGCACAAACCATCAGCAGAAATGAGATGTCTCGCAGAGTGGTTCTGCGAGAGGATTGTGTCGGCAGTTGGACAAGTGGGTGGCAACAATTCCGGAGAGCTTCCCAGAAGTGGTGGGGTTGCAGGAGGATATTTAAAGACAAGGAGGCAGGTGGCTGGACAGATGGGGGTGGCAGGGTTTCCACACTCCGGACAGAAGGGACAACGGCTTAGAGGCGTGAGTGGCGGCGGCTGCAAGACGCCAGCGTTGTTGGAACAAAGCAGCAGG
The DNA here is from genome assembly GCA_003697995.1 of Taxidea taxus jeffersonii. Lineage (NCBI taxonomy): Eukaryota > Metazoa > Chordata > Mammalia > Carnivora > Mustelidae > Taxidea > Taxidea taxus. Next base: position 6,352 of record ML108298.1, on the reverse strand, counting down.
TGAGGATCATAGAGAGTCCACACTCCAGGCACCCAGGGAGGGCTGAGGCAGAATAAAACCCTTGGCAGGGAGACTGTGGCCCCATTTGCCTTTTTCAATCAATCAGCCAACAATTGAGGGACAGGCCCTGCAGCAAAGCCCAGATTCCCACCTCCCCCACCTCCTCCCAGGCAATGGCTGCACAGATAATTGTTTAACTTCTGAGACCTTCTCCTCCCTTCTGAAGCCACAATCAGCGTACAGAATTTTTTTTTTAATTGAGCTCCTATTTCTGCTTTTGCCATCACTGCAGATCAGTTTGGGTTTTGTCCCCCAGCCAAGTGTTTTTCATATTTTCCAGATCACTCCAAAGTCTGTATGTGCTGCCTGGAGCAGGTTTAAGGAACAATCCAAGATTTCTTTCTGAATAAGCGGTTATTTGTACTTTGTTTTGCTTTTCTTGGTTACTGAAGAGAAACAGTGACATAAAGAAAGCAGTGGTAACACTTAGCATTGAGCAGCACAAATGTCAATGGTAGTGACTTTGCAAATAAATAGTTACATTGTCAGGGGTACAAGAGTCTCATTGAGGAAATCTGTGCAGTGACTGCTAACAGGGTTAACACTTTAGGCACAATGTAATCAAGGAAAGACTGTAAACTTTGTACAAAGTGACCTCAGAATGTACTAAAAGTAAATGCCAACAAGGATCCCAGGATATATTTCCAGACCAGTCACAGTGCATTGGAAAGGGTGAGAATCTGATAGAGAGAAACTTTGTTTATGGGGGAAATGGGAAGGTTTCCTTAATTGTTTCAGCGTTATGGCAAATCCAGTTACACTCTGTTTCGTTCTCTATTTTCATCATGGTTCTACTCAAAGCCAAGAGATTTTTTTTTAATGAGATGTAAAATGCATTTTACCACTTTGCACTATTTTTTCTTGTCCAGGATGTTATTGTAAAGAAACTAAAATCTCTTTGGCAAAAACTTAAGTGATTAAATACTTAGGACTCCCACCACCCTCTTCCCAGAGACTTTGGCAGATGACAATGTGGGCAAAGCCCGTCTGTCCTCCCTCCCTGTTTAGGGTTGCCAAATTTAGCACCTAAAAATACAGGATGCCTTATTAAATTTGAATGTCAGATAAACTAGAAATAGTTTTTTAGTATAAGTATGTTCTGAACACTGCACCAGACCTATTAAAAATTGTTGTTTATCTGACATTCAAATTTAACTGAGTATCCTGTCTTCCATTTGATCACACCATTCCAATTGACTACAGACGTATAGGTATATTTCTAGACTCTCAATTCTATTCTCTTGCTCTATCTTCATGCCTATATCACAGTCTTGATTACGCTAGATTTGTACTAAGGTTTGAAATAGAAAAGTCTGAGTCTTCCAACTTTGTTGTTCTTGTTAAATACTGCTTTGGCTACCCTGGGCCCCTCTTATTTCCACATGAATTTTATTTCTGCAAATAAGGCAGCTGCAATTTTGATACAGATTGCACTGAATGTGAGGATCAGTTTGGTGAATATTGCCACCCTAATTGTATGAAGTCTTCCGATCCATGAACACGGGATATGGGATGCCTTTTGACTTATTATGTCTTCTTCAATTTACTTCAATGATACTTTGGAGTTTCCAAGGTACAAGTCTTAAACATTTTTTGTTTGTGCATTAAACTTATTCCTAAGTATTTTATTCTTTTTAATGCTATTGTAAATATAATTTTCTTAATTTCCTTTTCAGGTTATTTATTCTAGAGTATATCAATAAAATTGACTTTGGCATACTGATTGCTATAACATTTAAGATTGCAAGTTTGAAGAACCACTGTTCTAGCAAGACATAATTTACATTTTGATTGCCTGCTACAAGGATATTAACTCTTCTGGAAATTTTACTAGCTTGGCTCTTTGAGAAAATGCCAGTGACCTTGGCTAAGGGACCAGAAACATATAACCTGTCAGATTGTGGGCTCAGGGGAACTGAGAGAAGTGGGGAGAAACAAGACCCCCACAGGGAGATGTGTTGTCATTTGGTGCTGTAACTGTCAGTTTCTTTCACTAGACTTTCAAACTCTAGGGTCTTCTGCACAGTTCTCCCTCTAAAGCAGTCTCCTGCCTCCTTTAAGCATGTTGCCTGACTCACTGACTAAATGCAGGGGAGAAAGTAGAACTGCCCAGGGGACAGAGCTCAGCAGGATCTTATTTTGCTTAGGGGATTCACATCCTATTATGATCAGGTGTGGCTCATTTATAAGCACCCTGTTCCCCAAAAAAAACCCTCTAGAGCTACAAAAGTATTATCCGTTATCTATATGACATAGTATGCTCTTTTTTATTGCTGTCGCTTCATAGTACTTAAAAAATACATTGTACAGCATATGGTCATTTATTATTCTTGTTCAAGATCGTCTTGACAATTTTTGACTTTTTATTTTTTTAATATCCTTTCCACTACTGAGTTCTTAATGTGACTTTGACTTGATTCAGTAACTTTTTTTTTTTAATTTAACAGAGTGGGGGAGGGAGAGAGCACGAGTAGACAGTCGAGGCAGGCAGAGGGAGAGGGAGAAGGAGGCTCTCTGCTGAGCAGGGAGCCCAATGCAGGGCTCAATCTTGGGACCCTGGGGTCATTACCCAAGCTTAAGGCAGTGGCTTGACTGACTGAGCTGCCCAGGTGCCCCTTGATTCAATAATATTTTTATATTAGCTTGGGAGGGATTTTATTTTCATGATTTTTTCTAATCCAAGATGTTGGTCTATCTCCCCATTTATTCAAAACGTGTTTTAGTTCCTTCAATAAATTTTTACTGCTTTCTTTATATAGGTGCTAAACTTCCGTAGTTCAATTTGTTCATAACACGATTTTTAAAGAGTTTATTTTATAATTTCTGTATGTAACTCATTGTTACTAATATAGAGAGAATTTGTTGATTTTTTAAAAGTATTTATCATATGCTTAGTCACTGTACCAATTCTCTTATTGGTTTTAATATTTTTAGTTGAGTGATTTGGGATTTCTAGGCATGGAAGTGTATGATATGCACAAAAAATAACTTTGCCTTTTCTTTTTCAACATTTGAAATCTTCATTTGCTTTTCTTGTCTTATTACATAGTTAGAACCTCCCAAGTAATAATAAATGATGGTGGTGATATTCATTTACCTGTTTTGAAGTCAAGAGTATTTGCTCTTGAAAATTCTGTAGCCAATACAAACTGTAATACAAAACAGGAAAATAAACTATGCCCTTTTTGGATATAGTAATAATTATACTTAGGACATATATAATGATGAATAATTCCCTGAGAGCAGAGTAAACTCGAGTCTCCATGGGATAAAAATAAAGACTTGAAGGAATTTTTCATTCCTTAAATTCTTAAAAGAAGTGATGGGAGAGAAGAGCCAGGAAGAATCTGATCTATCCAAGATGGCAGATTAAGAGTTCAAAGATTAGGAACAGCTGGGGAGAACAAGAGACCAGAGATCAGAAAGCAGGCTTTTCTTGGGCAAAAGCCAAAAAAACCAGCTGGGAGGTGACCACTATGTCAGAACAGTTTTATGCAGAAGCCAAGGAGGGAATGCAAATCTCTGATAGGAAAGAATCTTGAAGAGTAACAGAAAGTTTTGACAAGCAGCTTCTCGGACAGAGGTTTCCAAGCTTTAAAAATATGACTTGTCATCTTCCTATCAGTGTAGTAGAGTCCTTTGCCTAGCACAGTAATGTGTATACAGTTGGTCACACACATACAAAAACTGTTGATTTAATAGGCAAGGAGAGAGAAAAATAACAGTGTTTCAGAAGCCAAAACAAAAGCAGTGATTTCTAGTACAAAAAAAAAAGATGACTTTTTAAAGCCTTTTTTAAAATAAGCATTTTATTCAGCTATAACATGCATACAGAGAAGTTATACATAGTGCACCTCAATAAATTATTAATACCCCTAACCACCACTGAGAACAAGAAACAGAACATTACCAGTTGCCTAGATGTTCCCTTTGAGCTCCCTCCTAGCCACTACCCCCTTCAACAGCAATCACAAAACAACATAGATTAGTTTTAGCTATTTTTTAACTTTATATAAATTAAAATCACACAGTGTGTTCTTTTTTGTATCTGGTTTCCTTCATGCAACATGGTGTTTCTGAGACGCCCCCATGTTGTTTCATGTAGCAATAATTTATTTATTTTCATTGCTGTATAGTATTCCATTGTATGACTATAGCACAGTTTATTTATTCTAGTGTTGATAGGCATCTAGGATATTTACAGATTGAAACTAATAAGAATAGTGCTTCTATGAACATTTTAGTACATGTCTTTGGATGAACATATGAAAGTATGGAGAAGTAGAATTACTATAGATATCTGTATTTTCAGCTTTAAAAGATATTATTAAGCAGTTTTCCAAGTGGTTACACCAGTTATGTTCTACTAACAATATAGGGGAGTTTCAGTTGCTCTATATCCTCACCAACTCTGTGTTGTCTTTTACATTTTAGATATTCTGGTGGGTGTGTAATGGTCTTACATTGTAATTTTAATTTGTATTTTCCTGAGGACTAATGAGGCTAAGTGAACATTTTTCCTTTGGTTGAAAACTAAGTCATGTCCAAGGTAAAATATCTAACAATACAAAAGTATAGGTGTGCCTGGCTGGCTTAGTCAGGAGAGCAAGCAACTCATAATCTCTCAGGGTTGTAAGTTCAAGCCCTACATCGAGCATGGAGGCTACTTAAAATAAATTAAGTATATATGTATACATATATATGTATATATATATAAATACTACTTAAAATAAATTAAGTGTGTATATATATATATATATATATATATATATGTCCATGGTATTAGTTTCCTAAAGCTACATACCAAAGTACCACAAACTAGGTGGTTTACAATAGAGATTTATTTTCTCAAAGGGCTGGAAATTAGAAGTCTGAAATCAAGGTGTTGACAAGACCATACTTTCTCACTTGTGTGGGTATCCTCCCTTGCTTCTTCCTAGCTTCTAGTGGTTTATCAGCAAAATTTGGCATTCCTTGGTTTGTAAATTCACTACCCCAGTCTTCTGTCTTCATGCAGTGTTCTCTGTACGTTTCGTCTTCACGTCTTCTAATAAGGACACAAACAATATTGGACTAAGGATCCACCCTACTATGACCTTATCTTAATTATATCTGCAACTGCTCCATTTCCAATAAGGTCACATTCAGAGGTTCTGGGGGGTTAGAAATTCAAGGTACCTTTTTTGAGTAACACAATTCAACCCCTAACACTCCCCTTCACTCTTTATTCTTAACAATTTAGTATGTATCCTAGAGAAAATTCTCTAAACATTTACAAATGTATGTATATAATATGTATATGTGTGTTGTTTACATGTACACAAACATATGCCACATGTTATCACACCATACACATTATTTGACACTTTTTATTTTAAAAACATTTTATTGTGGTAAAAAAATGCCTAACATTAGATATACCATTTTAACTATTTTTAAATGTGCAATTCAGTGACATTAAGTACATTTATAATTTATGTAATCATCACCACTGTTTCTAAAATTTTTCATCATTTCAAACAGAAATTCTATGCCCATTAAACAATAGCTCCTCGCTCTTCCCTTCCCCATCTCCTAGTAATCTCCATTCTACTTTCTGTCCCTGTAAATCTGCCTAGTCTAGATACCTCATATAAGTGAAATCACACAATATTTGTTCATTTTTGTCTAACATATTTTTCTTAGACTAGTGTTTTCAAGGTTTATACATGATGTAGCAAGAGTCAGAACTTCATTCCTTTTTATGGCTGAGTGATATTCTATCATATGTCTAGACCACATTTTGTTTATCTGTTCATCTACTGATGGACATTGGCTGTTTCCATGTTTTTGGCTATTGTGAATAATGCTGCTTTGAACACTGGTGTGTAAGCATCTGTTTTGAGTCCCTATTTTCAATTCCCCAATATTTATTTTGCCACTTAATAAATTGTGGCCATCTCTTCAAGTCAATACAGATAGGGCTACCCCATTTTTTTCACGAATTGCTTTGGATTCCATAGTAGACGTGAGGATAACATTCTATGGAAGTAAATCTTATCCTGCCTGGGTGGTGAAAATGAAGAGAGAATCTGAGACTATACAAAGGAAACATAAGTTTTCTCAAAGTGGAGTTTGTGAAACCCTGTGGTTTCCCAGACATACTTTTATAAGTCTACACATTTTCTTCATAAAATGAAATTTTGCACTTTTATTTTTGAGATAATCTATAATATAGCTGTAAGCATCATTTGGATCACCCGAATGACCAGCTGTTAGCCAAGGGTTGCCAACCAACATTGGTAACCTAACT
>RCUC01156116.1:0-25869 GCA_003697995.1 Taxidea taxus jeffersonii | reverse complement strand
TACACATCCATTTATTTGAGATCCCACCTACCAGCAGTGTTCAACTTTGTCTAAGCACATCAACGTGGTTCTGTCTTCCTCTCACTCTGAGAAAGCTGGCTGATACCGCTTTCGAATTAGAAGGCCAACAAGGATTGGAAAATGATGGCAGAACCCCCACCCCCTAAGTGTGATTGTGACTCTGAGAGCCACTCTTGCCCCTTTCTTACTGTAGATTGGCACCGTCTGAATTAAAATACCAATGTGACTGGTTACATATTTTTAAGTGATTGAGGTAGAATCAATGAAAGATTTTTTTTTTTTTTTTTACTATGAGAACTTATATTGTGAGTCAAGAATGGAAACAGTAAGATGGTGGGTAGTGGGTGGGCCAAGGAGGAGGGGAGTCTGTGTCCAGCAGGTAGTGGTGGTCAGAATGTCATTAATCTTAAAAAGTGCTCATTTTAAAAGATGGGGGCGGGAGGAGTAGATAATTAAGAGAATGGGAGACCCAACTGGTAAGTTCCTGGACTTAGAACCAGGAACACGCAGGTCCGGGCTGCAGATGAGCAGAGCCACACAGGAGGCCCCAGAGGAAAAGGCCACATCCTGGGGAAAAAGACGGGAGGGGGCCATTAGCTCAGTTGACAGGTGAGAAGGGAAGGAGGGCTGAACATTCACGCCCACCTCCTACGTGGTAGGCATGGTGCTAGACATTTTCCCTGTGTAAATGTGGCAACTAAATGTCACAACCATCCAAGGAAGCAAGAACTGTGATGATCAGCCCCATCTGTAGGATGAGGAAACAACCTGAGAGAAACAGTCACCAAAGTTCCGAACTAGGATGTGGTACAGTGGAGTTTTGAAGGTGGTTCTCTCTTGAGGACAGTCCACAGCCTCAAGCAGAACAAAAGAACTTGTCCAGAAGGGAGGCAACTGGAAGTCAGGGGATGCCGTTCATCAACAAGAAACGGCCATTTAGTGGAGGAGAACCTTGGCATTCGGGAGACATCGTATGTCCTGAGACACTGGTGAGTACCCACGTCTCGCCACGGGCTTTCCTACAATTCAGTCAGGAACCGTTGAAAACATTACATGTTCCTTTCGGGGCCGTAATCATTCCATCAGAATAAACTCCACACTATGACAGTCTGATATGCCCAAAGACACTGGGCTGTGATATTCCTAGAGTAACATCTGCCATGGACACACCTGAAACAGCGGACTCCTTGCTTCGTGAGAGTCACAACGTCACGTTTTGACAGAAATGTTGAGGGACAGTTAAGTCCCAGGACCAGAAGTAACACCGTCTGGCTCATCAGTATTTCGGGCCGAGCGATTCAATTCACACTTGAGCAAAATTACAATATATATTGTAGCATGAACCGTCAAGGTCATGAACAAATAACATCATAAAGACAACATCCTCTGTAACTGAGAATTTACTGGGCTATAAATCTGTGCCAAGTGAAATGCATAACTTGAGCCTCAAGCATAGGAGGGTCAACCCAGAGTTTTCTGTACCCCAGAGGACGATTTTGCCATGCACGGAAACTAACCAAGCACGTGGCAACGAGTTACGTCAAGAACATAGGAACACCTGTAAGGAAGTGGCTGATCCCGAGGTCAGATGGCATCATGGCATCATGCACAGGAGAGGAAGGTAGGAGCTGCCCCTGATCCCCGGGGCACTGATGTCCCCTAGAGACTGACTCTCGTCTACACCAGCCCGGGAGCTCCACATGGACCAAGGCAGTGACTTGTCATCCCACTGTCTCCTAACAGGGAGCAAGCACTCAAGAGCCATTTGTTGAATTAATACAGAGTAAAGGGGAAAAGAAACAGAAGGCATGCCGTTGAAGAAGGGAGACAGTGGGATGACGATGGTAATGGGGTCAAAGAAAATCAGCATGGAGGCGAGATCTGCAGTTCCCACATAACTTGCAGTCTGGTGTTTCTGAAAGCAGGTGTCCAATAATGATGGAGTACAGAGAATGTAGGCTTTGGAAACAGCAGAGCTGATGTCTTAGTTCCAGAATACCACAGACTGGGAGGTGTAGGCCACAGACATTTCTTGTGGTTCTGAAGGCTGGGAAGTCCGAGAGCCAGCAGATCAGGTGTCTGGCCGAGCCCCTCTCCGTGGTTGGTAGGTGGCCGTCTGCTCCGTGTGTCCACGGGAAAGGAAGCAAGCTCCCTCCTGTCCCTTCTTACAAGGGCGCTAATGTCATTCATGGCGGCTCCCTGATCATGACCTAATCACCTCCCAAAGTCCCCACCTCCTAATGTCATCACATGGATTTCAACACAGGATTTGAGGGGGACACAGCATGGGTCCACAGCCACTGGTTTTATTTGAATCTAGGCTTTGCCTCTCATTAGCTTTGAACCCTTAGGCACATTCCTTGAACCCCCAAGGGCTGGGTTCTCACAGATTGTTTTTGTTGGTCTGTTGTTTGGTTTTTAACTAATCAATTTGCAGCAGCCAGATCAGTGCCTAGCACTGATAGAAAGTCCTCAGAAAATTATTCACGGAGTAAATGAACTACTCGTTCAGTATTAAGCTAATAACATCTTAGGAAGTACCCAACACAATGCCTGGTATATAAAGAAAGAAAAAAATTGCCTTTTCTTGATGCCATCTGTGCCAGTCATTGTGGTCTGTGTTATAAGCAGAATCCTCTCTGTAGTCGCCCCAGTGCTAGCCAAACCTCTGTTACCCTCGTTGTTCAGAGGAAGGGGCCGCAGTTGAGAAAGGTTACATTATTTCCTTGAAGCAGAATTTCCCGGCACCACACTGTTGCCATTTTGGGTCAGACAGTTCCTTGGTGGAGGTGGGGGGAGCTGTCCCATGCATCATGGGACAATTATAGCATCCCCGGCCTCTACCAACTTATGCAAGGAGCATCCCCCAGCTGTGACAGCGAAAAATGTCTCCAGACACTGCCTCGTGTCCCCAGCAGGGCCAAGTCAACCCCAGCTGAGAACCACTGGCTTCCAGTCCGCCAGCTGGTCTTTGGTGGAAGTGGAATTTAAACCAAGAGGAGTGTGACGACACCAAGAGCTGCCTGTTGCTTCCCGAGAACACCTGTGTCTTTGAGAAGGATGAAGAATCGGGGAGGGGAGCTGATACCTTAAAGAAAAATTCTGTTAATACAAAGGAGTCATCGTGAGGGCCACAAAGACTTGCAGGCACCTGGGGAGGCTAACCATTGGCCACTTCTTAAGGCCAATATTCCTTAAATATTTGGCCATTTAGTAGAAGCAGGATTGGTGAGAAACATTTTTTAAGTTCCCCTTTGAAAGCGACATACACTTCAGTGAGAACTGGCCAGTATGCGTTCACCAGCTATGTAAATATTCACCTGTAAGGACAGACTGAACTTCAGCCGGATCCCTCACGCACGCTAGTGAGGTTCGACACCCCCTAGAGATGGATGCCCCCCAAGTTGTCGCTTTGTTGGGTCAGCTGCTGATCAGAAACTGATCCTATCAGAGAAGGGAAAGGAGATGGAGCTAAATAAATAATAGGACTTCACATGGGCTCTTTGATGAGCAATGCTTGAAAAAGGACACATAAAAAGGATGAAAGAAAGACTACCTCGTCAAGGACAAGTGTGATCTTTCTAAAGGGAATGGAAGAAATATGTTTATTTAGAAATAAAAATATGATCACTGTCAGCCAACATCAAAATTTTAGAGTGGATTGCTCCCTTTCTGAGTCCTTCTAGGAGGAAATCAGAATCACAAGCAACAAAGTTTCACAAAGTAGAAATTCCACCAGCCTTCATTATGTCCATTTCGTATCATTTACTAGCTGAGTGATGTCATTTACTAGCTGAGTGATGTCATAGACTTTGTGTATCTGATATTCAGCAACAGATTTAATAGTATCTCAAAAACTCTTTAAGTCAAGAGAGAGGAAGGTAAGTGGAAACCGAAAGCAGGATCCTTTGTTTACTTCTTTTTTAACATTTCATTTATTTATTTATTTATTTATTTGACATGAGGGGAAGGGGGGAGTGCACAAGCAGGGGCCAGTGGCAGGCAGAGAGAGAGGGAGAAGCAGGCTCCCCACTGAGCAAGGAGCCCAATGCAGGACTCCATCCCAGGACCCTGGGATCATGACCTGAGCCAAAGGCAGGTGCTTAACCAACTGAGCCACCCAGGCACCCCTTTTTTAACATTTCTACCAATGGAAATAGATACAAATAGAATGGTCATTAAATTTGCAAATGACACATAGCTAATGAAAGGAATACTTAACAAATTAGGTAACAACAAAAAAAAAACTTCAAAAGTCTCTTGATGGCCTAGAAAGATAGAATAAAATAATGGCATGAAATACAATAAAGATAAACTTGAAAACTCCTGCGGTCAACCAAAAAAAAAAGAGAGAGAGAGAGAGAAGAAGGAGGAGGAGGAGGAGAAGGAGAAGAAGGAGAAGAAGAAAAAGGACAGGCAGACATAAATGGAAGACGGAAGACCCCTGGTATCATGAAAAAGACTTGGGTTGGTTTTCTGGCGAGTTTGGTGTGAGCCAACATTATGTGGTGATTGATATTTAAATAAGGACTATACTGAGCTACATTAATAAGAGAATCCTGTCCAGAGCAAAGAGTACAGTCAGGCCCCAATGGGATGTCATGGCCTATTCTAGGCACCTCATTTTCAGAAAGATATTAATCTTCTGAGGAAAAGACCAGATGAACAAAAGGCCCCCCAAAAAGAAAAATCAGAAGGCCTGGGGATACTAAGATATGATTAAAAAGGCATTAGAGAATCCATTTCCAGTCTTTGACAGGTGTTACCTGGACAGGTGAGACCCTGCAGAAGCTGACTCGCCAGGACCAGAGAAGACTAGTGAGAGCAAGACTTTGGTCCCTGCAAGAAATTCCTGATAATTACCGCTGTTAAAGAATGCACGGCCACCATTTTGAGGGGACTCCCCACTATGGAGAGTCCTCAACAAAGGCTCACTGGAAATTCCTCTGTACTTTGAGTTTTCTGGATGGAGTGAGACCAGATTAGAGAAAGCCTAAAAACCCTTGAAACAGTATAATGTGAGACAGGAGTAACTTTCTTTTTCAAAAAGGTGAGAAATACAGTATTACGGAGAGAAGTTCCTCCTGTTCCGTGTGAAAACTGACAGGATAATTCGATTCAGGGCTCCTTGACATATAGCCCTCCATGCTGGATGCAGTAGATATGTGGATGAGAATAATGTCGCTGTATGTTGGTATAATAGACAGTCTTTGCTTTCAGGATAGCAGATGTGTTGTAATTTTAATTTTAAAAAGGTATTTCCGAGCCCTCTTTTACTAATTTTTTCAAATCATTTGTGCCATTGCTATAAATCACAGTAATACAACTATTTGTGCCAATGCTATAAATCACAGTAATACAAAATCATAATAAGGTAGATCTGTATTATAATAAAAAGGCAACAGTTCCTCTATGTAAGTTTGAGAAGCTATGTTTGGAAGAAATTGAATACTGATGCAGGGCAACGAGCGCTTTACTGAGCATTGTTATTTGTCAGTGGCAGCAAAATTAGAGGTGAACATCTATCCATTCAAATTTAATAGAGTTTGTAAGTCTTATTGGTCCCAGATCCTAATATTTTCCAAACCGCCGTTATTTAAAATAACTTTGATAGGAGATATACCTATTGGATAGGCATTATATTGCATTATATCCTAAAACGAGAATATTATGATCTTCTGATAAAACATCCTTATTCTAGGGGACGCCTGGGAGGCTCAGTTGGTTAAGCGGCTGCCTTTGGCTCAGGTCATGATCCCAGCGTCCTGGGATCGAGTCCCATATCGGGCTCCTTGCTCGGCAGGGAGCCTGCTTCTCCCTCTGCCTCTGCCTCTGCCTGTGCTCGCTCGCTCTCTCTCCCTCTCTCTCTGACAAATAAATAAATAAAAAATCTTTAAAAAAAAAAATCCTTATTCTAGGGCATTCCAAAACTTTCTGGAACTTTGGCAAAGCCTTCACACACAGCAGGAAATGACATACTTCTGTCCCCATTCCCTGGGGAGGTGGTACACTGTGGTAAGCATTGGGCTGCTCACTGAGTATTTCTGGCCAAAATGTTATGAGTAGAAAAGACATACGCAATGCCTGGGCTAGAACATTTCATAGCTGGTGCCAGAGTCTCTGGAGTCCTTCTGTCCCTTTGTCATGGGGACTGGAAAACCTGAAGACTATGGTGGTTCCATCACCTGGATCCCTCTGTGACCACCAGGGACAGAAAACCCCTTCAACTCATGACATATCTATAGGAAGGGAGGAAGGAAGGGGATAAGGAAGGAAGGGGATAAGGAAGGAAGGGAGGAAAAAAGGAAGGGAGGGAGGGAGGGGAGGAGGGGAAGAGAAAGAGAAGGGAAAGGAAGACAAGACTGACTCTTGCTCTTTTAAGCTACTGAGACTATAAGGCTATTTGCTACTGTGGCACAACCTAGCCTATCCTGATGGAGCTGAGAGCAGAAGTTTGCTATCACACACTTGGGATCTCAGTCTTCATTTCTGACTTGCAGACTGTATGACTTCACATCGTCACTTAACGTCTTGCACATTCTGTTTCCTTATGTGTAACCTAGGAATAGGAACAGTCCATAATTCACAGGATTCAGCAGAATAATACATGTTTAAGAGATAGCACAGGGTCTGCTGCATAGTATGTGTGTAGTAAACATTAGCTGTTTTTATTCAGCCATGATTAGGCAAGTATGTAGTGATCCCATGTCATATACCAGGCATTTCTACGCCATTGATACACCAGGGGTGTTCCAGAGAGGCACGGTTGCTGCCTTTAGAGGGCTTGAGTGCTACCTGGAAGAGAGGAGAAGACAACGGAAGGAATTAGATGTGGAAGGATGCGTGGCAGGGTAAATGGAAGATGGAAGTGTGGGAGCCTTTGGGAGCAAGGAGGAAGGGCACTTCACCCAGTCCAGGCGACAAGGCGTACCACAGGAAGTGGCACAGAAGCCAAGACCTGAGTGAGAATTTAGAACTGTCTGGGCAAGGGTGGCAGAGAGGGCAGGAAGAGGAGGGATTTTCCAAGTCTCTGTTGCACTACAACAACCTGCTCAAAACTTTGTGGTTTGAACAATACTTCATTATTGCGCACAGTAATTCTGGGGCCCGACGGGATGGCCCTTCTGCTTCACGTGGTGTTTGACAAGGTTTTAACAGGTCTCAATCCACGGGGCTGTCCAGGCGTCTCCAGAGGCCTCCATTCTCCCACCCTGGCTCCACGTCATGGCCACGTGGGCGCCCTCCCTGCATGACGGCAGGCTCTACAGAGGGGGATTCCAAAAAGTAAAGGTGCAAGCTAGAGACCCCGCTTCAGAAGTTACTCGTATCCCTCTTCCCTCAGGATGTTGGCCAAAATCTCGCTCCACCCCGTATTCCAGGAAAGGAGAAGCAGACTTCACTGCTTTATGGCTTAGTGACAAGTTACCACGGCAGAGGAACAGGTGGGATGGGAGGTGTGGTTGTGACCGTCTTGAGAAACACAGCGTGCTACGAGGATCTCTGCAGCTTTATTCAGAGTGGTTGCAACTGAAGTGCATGATGAGGCTCAACACAGCAGCAGTAACTAGGCACAGCCTAAGAAAGGCCCTATGAGTAGGTCCAATTATTCTCGTCTGCTGGGACAATCCCAATTTTCTCCTGCCAAGACAAGAGTGAATTACTAGCAATGCTCAGGTTCACTCTGAAAATGTGACCCAGGGGACACCTAGGTGGCTCAGTCTGTTAAGTATCTGCCTTCAGCTCAGGTCATGATCCTAAGGTCCAGGAATCGAGCCCTGCGTCGGGCTCCCTGCTCAGCGGGGACCCTGCTTCTCCCTCTACCTGCTGCTCCCTCTGCTTGTGTTCTCGCTCTCTCTCTCTCTCTCTCTGACAAATAAATAAATAAAAATCTTAAAAATAAAAAAGAAATAAAAATGTGACCCAGTTGGGACTGAACTGGGTGATCACCTGTCTTGTTTGGGGATCCAAACAATGGTCCAAGAAAGTAGAAGCCTCCTGGGGGAGTAGTGTGAGTAGGATGAAGAGATGAGGGTTTGAATGTGAGTTTATTTGGGAGCAGATCCCAGGGCATATTGGCAGAGCAGCAGAGAAATGAAACAGGGGAAGGCGTGTAGCATTATCAAGCTACTCACCACTGTGGGCAGTGGGAGCTCGGGACCAGTGGGGAACCTCGGGAGGCAGGACACAACATGTCTTGCTATCTCAGCTGGCCCAGGAGGAAGCCAGGGCATTGCTCCCCCTCCTCTCTGTCCAGCTCAGCCCAGGGCTGCTTCCAGGAGTCTTAACTCCCAGCAGTTCCTACTCACCCTATGTTCCTGCCCATCCTGCCCCCAGGCCAGAAGAAAGCACAGGGCATGTGGGATCATAGGCCTCGGTCTTTGGAGTCAGGGGTGACGGTAGAGGTGTAAGGCAGGGCCTGACAGTGTCTGTGTATTACAGGATTTCTTTACGAGCCATGTTAAGGTTTTAGTGTTATCCTGGGAGCAAAAAGATGTCGTGGAAGGATTTTTTTTAATCAGAAGAATAAGCTGCCCAGGTTGACACTTTAGAAAGATAACAGCACCTGCGGGGTGAGAAGTGCCACAAGGAGCCGAGTGAGAGACTGTGGGGACAGCAAGCTGAAGGCCAGTGTGGCTGTAACAGACTCGCAGGTTGTAATGCACCAGACATCTGGGGCAGGCAGAGGAAATGCAGCGTCTTTGTTTGCCTGTGACGATCTGATGTTCCTTCTGGATAACAAGGGCAAATAAATGAAAGCCCAGTCTAGCTAACAGTTGAAGCTGGGTTGATAACTTCAACAGTCCTTTCTGGCTGTGCTGTCCCTCTGCAATGAAAATGTTCAGTCTCTCTAATGGCGCACCCATCCCCTGCTTTCTTTCTAGAAGATGGTGACCAAGTATATAGAATACAGACGGGGATGGGCCGTGGGATGTGGCAGCTTACGTGTGTGTCTGACATCATCACAGGAGGCCCAGGATCATGCTGTCCTTCCTCAGGTTTGTGCCGCCTGCCATCAGCTGGCCTTGAGCCCAGCATCCCGATGGTAAAAACCTGTGGTTGGTGAACTTAGAGCCCCCTTTCTTAGTGCCCAGGGGGCACCCACCATTGCTCTCTCTGCCTCCTTCTCTCCCCTCAGCTCTCACTTGAGACAGACCGCTAGTCTCTGTCATCTTCCCCATGGCAGATGTCAGCACCCAAGGCAGCCTTGACGGTGAACCGTTGGCTTTATCTCAAAGTCCCCTCCTCACAAGACCAAGGGGCTGCCTGCTCACTCTTCCCTCTCCTAATGAGGCCGGCTTGCCCCATATTATTGCAAGACCCTCCATGTGACAGTCTCCGCCCAGAGCCCCAAACTGGGAAGCAGAATGTGAGCCCCACTCCCCATCCTCAGACCCCTTCCTCCTGCTCTCCGGGGCAAAGCTTAGCTCCTCTGTCTCCCTCTGGGTTTCTTCTTTCTCTCATAGTCCTTTCAGGCTTTAAACAACAACAAATGCTTTGCTTTTACTTCCTGATTCATGTAGCTATTGACAAAAAAAAAAAAAGTGTTATGTAACAAACAATACCAAAACTCAGTGACTTAAAACAACAATCATTTTTCCTCACTAATCTGTGGGTCAGCTAAGGGCTGAATGACTCTGTGGTACGATGGTCACCTTTCTCCTGGGATCATGTAGTTAACACGGGCATACTCCCCACAAGCCAATGGCAGAGGCACAAGAGCTCAAGACCACTCGCGGGAGCGTATTTCAAGCCTTTGGTCTTGCCACACCCACTAATATGCCCTTGGCCAAAGGAAGTCATAGGGCCAATCCGGAGTTGAGGCTCAGGGACGGACTCTGCTTCTTCAGTAGGAGGAAAAGCAAAGTGACATGGCAGAGGCACAGACCCAGTGTGGAAAGAACCAGGGACATTAACACAATCTACCATATCCCCTTTTATCAAATTCTCTACAACCAAGAAATAGCCTCTGGTCTTCCCCGTGTTAGCTAGCTGGGTGGGTACTGTCTCTATCCCAGGGAAACTCTATGACCTGCTTTGTCCTTGATGGGTTAAAAGGTATGAGTAAAGGAATTGGGGAAATCATTTATTCACCCAAAAGTATGTTATTTTACATATACCACATGATTGGGATAGAACAATGAATAAAACAGCAAAGTCTTTGCCTTTATTTAGCATGTATTCTAATGGGAATGGACAAAGAATTGGAAGATAATTAATTGTCTGATATATGTTAGCTAGTGATCAATGCTATCAAGAAGAAGAAAGGGGGCTTAGCAGTAAAGAGTTTTAGGCTGGCTTGGAAGTCCTGTTGGGGGAGATTGCAATTAAGCAGAGGTCTGGGGAAGCTAGGGAGGATGATGTGTTGACCCCTGGAGGGAAAGAATCTCAGGAAGCATGAGGGGCAATGCAGGGACTGGGAGGTTAAGTAGAGACATACTGGACTTGTTCAAGGAACAGCAAGAAAGGCAGTGTGGCTGGACCACAGTAAGGATGGGACAGAGTAGGTAGGGGGTACCTGAAGCTAGAGGGCTAGCCAGCAGCTGGGTAGTCCATATTGTAGAGAGTCTGCCTTTTGTTGTAAGTGAGATAGGAAGCAGAAGACTTTGATCTGATTTATGTATTAGAAGCTACCATATTAACTGCATTTGTTTGGTGGCAGAAGAAGAGACAGGTGAGATGGACAGAGGAGACCAGTGACATTCTAGCTGTAGAATCTAGGTGAGAGATTCACCAAAGTCACAGTGGTGCTAGCAATGGAGAAATATTTGAAATAAGAATATATTAAAGGTAGAGCCCATAGGATTTGGTGATGGATCAGATGCAGTAGGTGGAGGAAAGAGATATCAAAGAAGATTCCTTGAGTTTGGGGCCAGAATAGATGGGTAAATGGTGGTGCCATTTACTGAGGGCAACGCTGGGAGAAGTTTGGGGACTGGGAAATAAAATTAAGACTTCTGTGTTGGACACACTCAAGACCATTCCTTTGAGTTGTGATCCTCTGCTACAGAAACTGAGTACTTCCTGGAGCAAATCCCAACTTCTCCCATTTCTACCCCCTATTCTTCTGCAGGCAGAGGGGTATAGGCAGAGTCATGAGTCATTACTCAGAAAGGCAGAAGAGAAAAGTAGATAGCTCCACTGAAAAACAACACAAGTGTTATCTCCATGCCATGGAAGGGAACATACAATAAGTAATGAAAGGAACAAAATACTGATACACAAAACAACTTGGATGAATCTCTAGGAAATAATTCTGAGGGGAAAAAAACAATCCCAGAAGGTTCACACCTAGTGATTCCAGTTACATGACATTTTAGAAATGATAATATTTTTTAAATGGAGGGCAGATTAGAGGTTGCTGGTGGTTAGTGACAGGGACAGGAGGGGAGAGGGTCTGAGATGATTTAAAAGGGCAACACAAGGAATTCTTAGGAATTTTGGAATTATTATCTTGACTGTGGTGGTGAATACACAAGCCAACACAGGTATAAAATTGTATAGAATTTTACAATTTCGGGGCACCTAGGTGACTCAGTCAGTTAAGCATCTGACTCTTGATTTTGGCTCAGGTCATCATCTCAGAGTCCTAGAATCAAGCTTGGTATCAGGCTCCCTACTCAGTGGGGAGTCTGCTTGTCTCCCTCTGCCCCTCCCCCTGCTCATGTATTTTCTCTCTCTCACACACAATAAATCTTTAAAAAAAAGAATTTTACAATTTCTACACACACACAAATGATACACCTACAACCAGTGAATTGTATCCATCTTAACATCCTGATCGTGATATTCTCCTATTGTTTTGTAAAGTGTTTCCCTGGGAAAAACTGGGCAAAATATACCAGGGAACTCTCTGTATCACTTCTTACAACAGCATGTGATTTTCCAACTACTTCAACACAAATTTCAACGTTTGAGAAGCAATAGAAGTAAAGCAAGACCTCCTCATACTAGTCTCTGGAGCCATATATAGTCTCTGGAGTCTCTGGTGGGATGGTCCACCAGGGGCTAGCACCCTAGATGCTGCAGGAAGGTGCCACACACAAGAAGGACATGAGATGACTGCACCAGCATCTCTCCTGTTCACTCTGGACTCTCCTGCCTTTACCACTAGAGGTTAGGAGATGTACGAGAATGAAATACTTACTTCCCGCTTGGAGTTCTGTCATTCTACTAGAGTGGTTATTGAAGGGGATGAGTAATATAATGCATTTCTAGAAATGGAGGCAGAGGAAAATGTGGTGGATTGACCTCCCGGCTACTGCTTTTAGAGAGAGGCCCTGAGAGCAGCTTATCCCCCTGTGATTTATCTCCATGTCCGAAGAGTGGAATGCAGCAGAATTGATAAATGAACAAATGGCAAGTAGTTAATTGAAATTTCTGCTTAGTTGCCTTTGGCCTTTATTATAATGATTAAAGAAGAAGTAAAACACTGAT
Organism: Taxidea taxus jeffersonii; assembly: GCA_003697995.1. Lineage (NCBI taxonomy): Eukaryota > Metazoa > Chordata > Mammalia > Carnivora > Mustelidae > Taxidea > Taxidea taxus. Next base: position 13,413 of record RCUC01156116.1, on the reverse strand, counting down.
GAGAGACCATGTTAAATGATAGGCAAGAAGTAATATTAAAATTGAAGAGAAGCAATTATATCTAATTTTTCACATCCAAAAGAAAATTTAGCTTTGTCTTAATGTCCAAGATCTCCTCCAGGCTGAAGGAAATCTGCATGGAAGGAATCTGCCCAGTGACTTATGGTTTAAGGTTAGCTTCTCATTCTTTTATAATTGCCTTCAACTGTCACTCTTAGAAATGTATTGGAATTTTTTTCATTATTACTATTACCTTTGTAGAATCATAGGGGGCCTTAGAGAATAATTTATTTAAACTATGTCGTATCACAGCTGAGGAAAACAGTGCCCACAAAGGTGAAGTGATTGGGCCAAAGTCACATAACAGGCTAATTCAATACCTTTTCTGAAATAATACCATCACTATCATAATCACCTTTGCTTATCATGCAAATGTGGCTTAAACAAGTACGATTAATAATTACATCATTATGACCCAAAGACACACTCTGGACATCAAGATAAAACAAAAACAAATCTTTTAATATAGACTGGAAGAGGAGATGACACTGACTGAGGGTTAAGAACACAGTCCCTGTTGTCAGACACCTGGGACTCCAGCTGTCCCACCTCCTAAAGGAGCCTCAGCAGGTTTTCTGCCGATCTGAGCTTCAGTTCCTAATAATGGTATCCCCCATGGTATACGCTTTGTTGTGAAGATTAGAAATGGTACCAGGAATGTAAAGGGCCTGTCACAGAGCTTGGCACATCCTAAGTGCTCAGTCCATCTTAAAAAGTGTTTTTACATCTGATCTTGGATTTTCAATTTATAAAAATAAAGGAAGGGCTGACCTCAATACCCAGTTATTATTAAAAAAAGAAAAAGAATAAAAATAAGCAGTGAAAACTGAGAAATTTCAATGGAAAACACATTGGTACTATCATCTCTCCATCTTGTTTTTCCAAAATTAAATTATTTTTCATTACCAAAAACAACCCAGAAAAGGCATTTATCATTAAAATGCAGTGAGAGAACAGAAATTCATGACATCTTCAGTATTTGCTCAAACCAGGCTGTCAAAAACAGGGGACCTATTTCTGTCCCATATCTTCAGCTCACCTCTCTTTGACACACAGCATACATGTGTATACCCAATTATTTCTAAATAAACAAACATTGTGAAAGCCAAAATTCCTCTTATTATAATACCTAAAAATTTCATATTTGGGAATTTACCTGTTCATTAACATTTATCTATAACCTGAAAGGAGTGCTCATGGCACATTTGTATACAAGAAATTAAATTTTCTCTGTCTTCCAGAATACCCGTAACTGTAGTACTGAGATGCTATTGTTCCTAAGTAAGGAGGCCATGATACGCTTTCTAGACAAGATATGTGTGTTAGATAGGCTTCACTGGAAAACATTAAGTTTTAGCACCGTTGGCTAGGGGTTCAATGTTAATGGATCAACAATATATATTAAATAAGGTCCCTTTGGGGTGCCAGTGGATTAAGCCGCTGCCTTCGGCTCGGCTCATGATCTCAGGGTCCTGGGATCGAGCCCCACGTCGGGCTCTCTGCTCAGCACGGAGCCTGCTTCCTCCTCTCTCTCTGCCTGCCTCTCTGCCTACTTGTGATCTCTGTCTGTCAAATAAATAAATAAATAATCTTTTAAAAATATTAAAAAAAGAAAATAAGGTGGCTTTGACAAACACACATCTAGAACAAGGTCCTGTGTGGGCTGGGTGATGAAACGTGACCAGAGGCTCGCAGGAACCTAGCCGTGTATTTCCCCTAGGAGCAACGGTCCAGTATTCACCAATCCCGCACTCACGTTGACTCTGCAGAACGTAACTGCTGTGAATAATGAGAACCCTGTGTGATTTTGAACTCCCTACCACGTGGATAGGATAATGCATTGTATTCACGTGGTACTTGGCAGTTCTAAAGGCGTGGCTGTAACTGTCGTCACACACACCCACAGAGGTTAGGGTGAGAGTTGTTATTGCGTGGCGAGGTAGGGTAACAAGTCCAACTCGTGCTACCCAGGGTGGCTTTGATCTTCCCCTCGGAGTCTACGACGTCTCACGATGTCTCCTGCAGCACAGAGATCAGCTGCCACTCGGCATCACGGCATCTTGGGATCCTGGGAAGGAGCAGACGACGGGTTTTGAGGGAAAAGGAGTCTGGACAACAAAGGTCCTTTGCATGATCTTGCTAAGGGACCCACAATTTAAGCCGCGGAGACCTTGAAGGTAAACACACTGAGAAGAAATCAGGTCACACTTTATTTAAATACTGACAGACAAAACAGAAAAACGCCAGGAAGAGGACGGGAGCAGAGTTAGCCAGGAGGTCAGCGCTCTGGCGATCCCTCCCCCAGCCTGATGACCACGTTCTGGAAGGCCGGCCTCCTCGCAGACTTTTCTGGAACCACTGACAGAGGAACAGAGAAGGCATAGAAAAATGTTTGCTTCGTTTTCTGTTTCAGACATTCAGATGTTTGCTTTGGCTGTCCCCCAAAAGAAGCATTAAATGTTTACAATGGATATTTCCTACAACTTTTACCGTTTCCTGGCAGCGAACATGGCTGGATTTTGAATACGTCCCCTCCATGCTCTGGAAATAAGATAGATAGACTCTGTGGCCTATTAAGTTTTTTTTTTTTTTCTGCTTTTAAATATAGCTGTTAAAAGCAATGAAGTGTGCTTATTTATCTAAGATCTAATCTTCTTAAAGAAATTTTGATGATTTTTAATTCATAATTCGCACCTCTCTGCCCAGGTAAATTCATTCTCAGACTCTGATCCCATCTTTATTGTCCATGAGGAATTAGCATTTGAAGTGTGACCTCAGGGCTGAAGCTAAGTCGGAAGTCAGAAGGGAACCCTCATTTCGTTTTTCTTCATGTAAAGTCAGCTTTAGTCCACGGCCTGCTTTCAGTCTCATCTACAGTAACTAGACAGATAAAACAGGGAGCACTGTCTGCTGGAGAGTCTGGTGAATTCACCTTGTGGTGGCACCTCCTTAAATCTCCACTACCTGAGGGGAGGGTGGAGGAGAATGTAAAGTGACAGGGGCCAAGTCATATCGCTGGTGGGTGGAACCGGGATTTCAGGGCAAGTCTTTCTGTGCCTCCCTTATCTGTGTTTGTTTTACAAAAGACCAAAGTATTTTTATTAGACATTTCAAAATGAGGATCCTATAGGTCTCTGATAACGGTGTGCCCTCCTCTCTCCTCCCCTCCACAGAAAGATGTAGATTGAGAATCCCTGTTCATATGGGAAGTGCGGAAGGATCTGGGGAGGAAAGACAAATCATTCCAATAGACATAGTGTCAACACAAATCGATGCATGAATTAATTTGGGGGGGTCCTAAAACTAATTTCAAGCCAAGTGACCTAGGCTTGCTAATGACCTACTATCATGCAGCTTAATAGTGCAGTTTGATTTTATAGGCTTCTTCAATTTTGTAATTAATTGATTTTATTTTCTAGAGCAATTTTAGGCTTCAGAAAAACTCAGGGGGGGCACCTGGGTGGCTCAGTCAGTGGAGTGTCTGCCTTTGGCTCAGGTCATGACCTCCGGGTCCTGGGATCCAGTCCCACATCGGGCTCCCTGCTCAGCAGGGAGCCTGCTTCCCCCTTTCCCTCTGCCTCCCCCCTGATTGAGTGCTCTCTTTCTCTCTCTCAAATGAATAAAATCTTTTTTAAAAATCTAAAAAAAGAAAAACTGAGGGAAAGCACAGAAAGTTCTGTATACGCGCCCACCACCCCCACACGCGTACATAGTCTCCTCTGGGCACAGCGCACTTATTTTTAGTGCTGTACACTTCAACATAGTGCACTTGTTATAAATGAAGAACAAATATCGGTGTAGTATTATTAGCTAAAGCCTATGGTTGACATTAGGGTTCATTCTTTGTGTCGCACATTCCGTAGAGTTTGACAAGTGGGTAATGACACGTGCCCACCATTAGCGTGGCCGTTAGGATGCTTTACTCTAAAAGCCCTCATGTTCTGAGTGTTTTTCCGCCCCTCCCCACCCCCTAGTGGCTGGTGACTCTTTCACTGTCTCCATAGTTCTACCTTTTCCAGAATGTCACAGGGTTGGAATCATACAGTATGTAGACTTGCCAGACTGGCTTCTTTTCGCTTGGCAAGATGCATTCCAAGTTCCTCCATGTCTTTTCAGGGTTTGATAGTAGCTTCTTTCTTTCTCTCTCTCTCTTTCTTTCTTTCTTTCTTTCTCTCTTTCTTTCTTTCTTTCTCTCTTCCTTCCTCTTTCTCTTTTCCTTTCTTTTTTTTTTTTTCTGGGCGATAATTCAGCTTTATTTTGCTGGGGGCAGGGGGCGGGATGGGGGGATGGAATCAAGAAGCCAAGTTTGAATGGCTGTGACAGAAAAGAAGCGAAGTCAGTAAAGAAAACCAGTTGTTCAGTTTTTCCCATTACTGTATGGACCTCACAGCTCTTTGATGAGCTGACATCGATGGCAAGCTTGATGTCACCGATTAAGTGTTGTCATTTCATGCCATGTACTGGGTTGGCCCTCCTTTTCCTCACTCATGCTTATAATCATCTTAATCCCAAAGCAATTTGTTGTGTTACTTTTTAAATTGAAGTGTAAGAGTATATCAGTTTCAGGTGTACAACAGAGTGATTGAACATTTATATACATTACAGAATGGTCACCACAGTAAACCAGCTACCCTCTGTCCCTGTCCCGAGTTATTACATGTTATTAGCTGTATTCCCTATGCTGTTTTCTGGATCCCTGAGCCTTATCTATTTTATAACTAGAAGTTTTTACCTTTTAACCCCTTCCCCTATGTCGCCCATCCCCCAACATCCTCCCCATGGCAACCTTCGGCTGGTTCTCTGTCCTATGAGTCTGTTTATGTTTTGTTTATTCATTTGTTTTGTTTCTTAGACTCCACATGTGAGTGAGATCATATGGTGTTTGTCTTCTTCTGTCTGATTTATTGCACTTAGCTTCATGCTCTCTAGGTCCATCCATGTTGTCACAAATGGCAAGATTTTAATCCCTTTTTATGATTGAGTAATATTCCATTATATATAATCTTATATATGTATATGATATCTTCCTTATCCATCCATCCACCGACGGATGTTTAAGTTATCAAAGGAACCTATTGTTAACAAATATGCATATATCCTCTCTAAGATATGTAAAATTATTAATTAGGGAGGAGAAATGACACTAATAATTAATTTGGCTTTGCACATGCTCTGGGTCTCTTTAGATTACACGTTACTGAACAGTCCTTATCTGTTTTTGAAAATTGTTGTATTCATTTCTCCTGCTGCCTAACCAAAAGAGTCAAGCATAGCCTTTTCATTTGAGGTATCTGCAAAACTTTCCACCAAGAAATGAACATTTTTTTAAGATTTTATTTATTTGTTTGACAGAGAGAGTGAGAGAGCACAAGAAGGGGGAGCAGCAGAGGGAGAGGGAGAAGGAGGCTCCCCAATGACCAGGGAGCCCAATGCAGGGCTCGATCCCAGGACCCTGGGACCTGAGCGAAGTCAGAAGCTTCACTGACTTAGCCATACAGATGCCCAAAATGAACACTTTTAAGGTTTAGAGCAGTGACTCTAAGACAAAATCCGTAAGTGATGAGCAAATATTTCTTGTACAACTACTGTATGCTTGAAGTTGGCATAAGGACCTATCCTTGAACTTCCTGTTTATTTTATTTTGACTTTTAATAAGAACAGATGAAAATATCTTCTTCTACAACAAAAGGAAAAGTCCACTTTATTGTATATTGAACTTTGAAGACACAAGACAAGAGACTTGATCAGAGAGAGAGGGATGTGTTCCCTTTGATTGCCCCGATCTCCCGGAGGTGCCCCATGTTCCACACCAGGTGCCCTCGGAGGACTCTATCAGCTCAGCTGTCCCCAGATGGCTACAAGGTGCCTGGGTCCCTGGCACTGTACTGAAGGCTCCATCATGCACGGATTTGAGGGAGAGACAATGATCCTTTTCTGGGAGAAGAAGGTTGAGGTGACCAAAGTGGGAAGAATGCTGACCCAGATTTGCCCTTCAGGACTGGAATCAATCTGCTCCCTGCGGGAGAGGTGACCCCAATGACAAACCACGTGTCACTCTGACATGTAACGGGCACAGTGCTTGTAAGGGTTTTCTTTTCTTTCTTTTTTTTCAGATTTATTTATTTATTCAAGAGAGAAAGAGAGAGCAGGAGCAGGGGAGAGGCGCAGAGGGAGAAGGAGAAGCGGACTCCCCGTTGAGCTTGGAGCCTGATGCAGGACTCGATCCCAGAATCCTGGGATCATGACCTGAGCCAAAGGCAGATCCTTTAACTGACTGAGCCACACAGGCTCCCCATTGTGAGAGTTTTTAAAACAGATTCCTACCCACAGAGTGAAATAACAGAGATCTGATGCAGTCCTCCACCAGAGTCCCGCCAATGGAAGCCCACCGCGGTTCTTACACATGCTCTCATCCTCACTCAGAAGACTGACATGTGGGACAGTCCCCTCACTTTCATCCATTCTGGGAAGCAAAATGACGAATTACACACACACACACACACAGAGGCACACCTGCACACAATCCAAGGGTTGGTCAAGAAAACAGCCTTGCTATCAGCAAACACAGTTGGCACCCAAATAGCCAGTCATCCTGCCATCTGTCACGTGTCACTCCACAGGCCAGGTTCCCTAAAGGTTGGCCGCATGGACTACCTTGCTTGTACTCTTCACCAGATGAGGCTCTCCACAGACAGATGCTGCTAGAGGAGGCAGCAGCTGGGAGCAGACATTCCTCCCCTGCACACACATACGTGGTCAGCAGGAGCCCCTACTAGTCAACCCCCTTCCACACCAACACTTCCAAGCATATGTTATTTTCGTCAGCAGTGTGCTTCCTTCGATGACAAGCCATGTTGCTTTTTAAGTACTTCTCCTAAGAATGATGAAAATTCAGGAGACACTCGAGAATTTGTAGTACGTTATAATCGGAACTGTTTTCAGTGTTATATGCAGAACACCGATGAATTTCTTTTCTCATTAAGTTTAAGTAGTCACAGCATCCTAGATTTTTTAAATAGCCATATAATTGAATAATATGGTATTTATATATATATGTATATATATATAGGCTTAGTATTTCAGGAGATAGATATAAAATTTAAGCTTGCAATAAAGTAGAGAAGAGAGCAAAAAATAATTTTAACTAGGCTAAAAACATTTCTTGCTTTTAAAAAAGTCATTGTATGGGGCACCTGGGTGGCTCAGTGGGTTAAGCCTCTGCCCTTGGCTCAGGTCATGATCTCAGGGTCTTGGGATGGAGCCCTGCATCGGGCTCTCTGCTCTGTGGGGAGCCTACTTCCCCCTCCCTCTGCCTGCCTCTCTGCCTACTTGTGATCTCTCTCTCTCTCTCTCTCTGTCAAATAAATAAATAAAATCTTTTTTTTTTAAAAAGTCATTGTACATAACAGTTTTTACCTGTACATTTAGAAATCAGCCCAATGCTCTGTCACTTGGTAGAGAGACCACACAGAAAATCCAGCTGATTACCTGCTCTATTCCTCTGCAAATTCGAACCCTAAAATATTTCTCTATAATGCTTGCAAGAAAAAAAAAGCAAATCTACAGGACATTCTTTTTATGATTTTCAACACTCCCTGTATTTTGATTCCCACTGTGAAGGATGGGGTTATGAAAACCAAATCCAGTTTGCAAGGATGAGAATCTTTATTCACTTTGTTGACACCATCACTGAAGGATGATAACGATCCCATTTTGTATAATGCATTCCACAGGCGTGAGCCACAGACAGGCCCATCGCTTCCTATCTCGAGGGCAGATGGCATCTGTATGCCACATTCCCACTGTGGACTCGTTAAAGTGCTGGTTCATTTCCCGCTGTAATTGGGTCCCACTGCAGTCTTTTCTGTTAAGCGCATTACTCACACTGCGTTCTCACTCACTTCTCTGCAAAACCCTTCTCCAGTGTTATCCCACCTCTAAATGCACATGATCAGTGTGTCAGCCTGCCGTGCTGTCTCATCTCCGAGGACCATCAGTCAGTCCCTTAAGTTCAGAGAAGCTTTCCTAGCAGCCTTCTTTTGTTTATACCCAGGAGGGTTAGAAATTATATATTATAAACTATATATTATAGATATATAATTTTTTTGCAGCTGCACAAAGGGGAAATCATTGCCTAAAATGCTCTTATTGAAGAGTGGGTTTGGTGTTTCTTTAGTGCCTTCTTTAGCTTCCTTGCAAAAATGGACAAGCACAAGGCATATTTTACATTTGTGTGAAGGTAGATCCTGGGATCTGACAGTGCCGAGGGCCCTGGAGATGAGGGTTTGGGACCAGCCAGTACTTCAAGATCTCTGTGGGATGCAAGAGCCAGAGCTCAATAGCAAGAGGCCATACCTACCCCAGTACAAGGCTGACTTTGAAAAAGGAGTGCTGGGGCGCCTGAGTGGCTCAGTGAGTTAAAGCCTCTGCCTTCGGCTCTGTCATGATCCCAGGATCAAGCCCTGAATCTGGCCCTCTGCTCAGCGGGGAACCTGCTTACCCCTCTCTCTGCCTGCCTCTCTGCCTACTTGTGATCTCTCTCTCTCTGTCCAAAAAAAAAAAAAGGAGTGCCCAGTAATAACAGAAGTGTGTAAATAACTTTTATTTGCTGTAAAGACTTTTTAAGATCAGAAGAGCACCAAAAAACAGGCTTTGACATCTCAGAAGTAGCACTGAGTTCTCTTTTACTCTATTGATCCCCATGCAGTGGTTTCTGGATGGTGAGGAAAATGCCACCAAGCGAGAAGGGCAACATTTCATATTTTAGCCCGAGAAGAAAAGGAAAAACATGCCCCAGATCGGCACCAGTTAGGAGCCAGGAAAACCCAGAAGCAAAATTACTTTCCTACAAAAGACAGGTTTTCACAAAACAAAGGTTCCAGAATTCCATAAGTGTGAGAGCTGAGGAGAGTCTTTTTTACTTCGTAGCCAGGAGGACAAGGAGATGAGGACCTGGTTGAGCTATTAGGGTCAAAGGAGGTTTGTGAAATGCAGTAGACCAGGAAGGCATTACAAGAGTTTTATTTTCCAACCAATTTAGACATGCGGATGAATTATGGACACGATGTAGAACCCAGATTTCTCCCAAGTTCTACATACGTTTCCTTTGACGTCCAAGATAGGGTAAAGCTGATGGGTTTGCGCTGATGAAAACGTGCCTCTGATTAAAAATATGTTTGCAGTGAGAGAGCGACACCTCCCTCTGAGGATGAGTCAGCTGGTGATCCAGGGGACACTGCAGGCCACCCCGGCCACTACTTGAGGCCAGACACTTGTTGGGTGGACCAAAGAAAACATCTGGCTGCTTTCCCATCCCACCCCCCAGACCCCAATACCCAGTCTCAGCGGCCCCATCTACGCTTCGCTGAGTTCCCTGCTTGCTAGATGGGAGCTCTGTAACAGATGGGACATGCTGGGCTAACAGGTAGCAGATGGCTGTAATTGCTGCAGCCATCTACACTGGCCAAGTAGCTTTTTTATTTGCATACCATGTCTCCCAAACTGATGTGAGTAGAGGGTTTTTCATTGGAGATAGTGGTATGGCCATCTTGACTGACAAGCGTATTTAAGAGAAAAATGACCCCAGTTTTTCTTTAACCCCTCACCACCATCTGGATATGGGCACGCACACACGCACGCACACACATGGGCTTTGCACAAACACAAGCCCGCCTTTAACTGGTCTTCTTCTCTGAGCCATGGAAAGAAAGAAAAATTGTGGTATTAAGGGCAGTTCGAATTGGATCTGACTTGTCAATCAACGGCCTAACGAGCAAGATGACTTCTGGTATACGAGCTCTGTCTCTGAGTTTGGGGGGTTGGCTATCAACCTGATGGTAATAGACTTAAGCAACTTGGCACACGAGGTGGTCAAAGCTACTCAGCCCCCCGGGAGGCATACATAAGGAGATGGGTTGGGAATTGGCCGATAGCCAATTACAGAGGAGCGCTGGGAACCTTTGAGATGCCGCCCCATAGATTTTGCCCAAAGTACAAAACATTATTGGCACGATGGGTGAGGATTTCCATCTCACATTTTCTATCCTCGTGTTCCTGAGACATTCCCCCAAAAAAAGGTACTTGGGAAAGAGGAGAGGTCATGGCTTGAATGTGATTGAAGGTTGTGTGGACATTTAGGATTCCCTGTGCCTTCAAGTTTCAGGTTTAGGGCCTAAGCTCCTTGGGGCCAGAGAGGGAAGGAAAGAGCAGTGATGCTTCCAACTGCTGTGCCTCACTCTCCAGAAAGCCCCCGACACAGGTTGGCCATCCAGGTTTACCGCCTGATCTCTCCATTCTCAAGGGCACTCCGGTACCATCTCAGCAAAAAGGCAGAAAAATCGTTTTTGAATTTATTCAAAACTTATTCAAAAATCATTTGAATTTATTGTTTTTAACTCACCCTCACCCATGAATATATTATATAGTCATTAAGCATCTACATAGTTAAACATATAAAGCTTATGAACCTCAAAATAGTAATTAAGCATTATTACTTTTACATATGGTAGCCCCAGGAAGATGAACTCACTCTCTGGTGATCAGTTTGGGCAGACAAAAGAGCTCTTGTACCAATTCTGAATTAATTAAAAATTGCAGCATTTATATAAACCTATCATCCTTCCCCTCATAGAGTGAAGAAGCAAACCTTTGTGTTCCCTAAAAATAATTTAGGCATAAAAGCCTAAAAGACATCTTAACAGTGTCATTTTCTCTTTATTTGGGTCTGAACTCAGGAAAGGCAAAATCAAGAATAGTTATTTGAGAAGATAAGATATGAGTCTCTAAAGACAAGATATATTTATGGGTAGATTGTAGGGAAAAAACAATACCATAAGGGGCACCTGGGTGGCTCAGTCGGTTAAGTGTCCATCTTTGGCTCAGGTCGTGATCTCAGGGTCCTGAGATCGAGCCCCACACTGGGCTCCCTGCTCAGCGGGGAGCCTGCTTCTCCCTCTCCCTGTACCTGCCACTCCCCCTGCTTGTGCTCTCTGACCTCCTCCCTCTCTGTGTCAAGTAAATAAATAAAATCTTAAAAAAAAAAAAAAAAAGAATACCATAAGTTTGTACTTAATTTTTTCAAAATTAAAGACCCTTTTCAAAATGACTGAAGAATATGTGAAAAAGAGCTGTAACAGACCATGTTGGTGACAAAAAGGAGCTTCTGCTTTCCTGGGCATAGAATAATTTAATCTTTTTAGCGATAAAAGAGCCAAATCTTATTTTCATTCCTGCCCATGTACATTATTCATCTAACAATCTATAGCATGTGAATTATTAATATATCTTCATATGTAGGTAGCTAGACACACATAGATATGTAAGTACATGTATTGATAATAAATTGAAGGCTTTTAGGGGCAGTTTTAAAATATTCTTTATCTGTATATTAAATAAAACTGTATATATCATTAACTTTACCGTCCTGGTTCATTGTAACTTTTTAAATAAACCAAAAATCAAATCCATTAACTTAAATTTATGCTTATATTTCACTGTAATTATTATATCTAGTATAATCAATTTTATTTATCATCATATTAATCAATGTAACTAACTTTTCTCCAGACATTAGAGAACACCAGAGCACAGAAAACAAAGAATTGCTTAGCAATTTCTTTGCTTTATGAACACTGATTTTATATCACTGTAACACATTTGAGGTTGCAAAAGTAAACATATACATTATATCATTAAGGCATTTTTATATTTGTTTATCTATTGCCATTTTAAGAAATAAGGGTAAGTCAAAGTTATCTTTAGTCACAAGCATTCGTTTTGTATCTGTTTCATTCTTGTAAATTGTCTAGGTATCAAAGATTAGCTAGCCATCTGTCTAAAGTCTCAAAGTTACTGAAAGATCAAGAAATTACAGTTTTGGCTAACCTAATGAATCCTTCTGACATACAGGATTTAAAAATTTCCTTAAATTAAGCACTTAAAAGTCCATTATTACCTTTTTATTTAGTTGAATACAAGTATCCGCATGTGTAGGAATGGGTATCTGATACACATTTAAATAACTTATGAAGACAGTAATGATTTATTTAGATCATAAAAACAATGTAAAAGATTTAGAAACTTTAAATCATAAGAAACTTAACCCTTAGTCTTGCACAAACCAAATGATTGTGCTGATATTATTTTTATACAGGAAACTAAATTTTAGAAACTCTAAATCATGCTCAAGGCTCTTCTTTTATTACAGAACTGAGGCCTTTTCTTCTTATCTTGTAACTATAGTAACAGAAGCTATTTTGTAATAATTTTGTGTCCACAAAAGAAACACAAACAGCATAATAATTTTTCCTATCTTTTAGATGTTTTTGACAGTTAATCTGGAATAGAAATTCTTAAAGTGCACCCATAATGACAGGATGATTATTTTAATCAATTAATTTCTTGAATTTACCCCAAAGAAAAAAAGGAGGGGAAAAAAATAGAATAAGAATTAAGAGAGGCCAATTCTAGATATTTAAGACACTGTAAAAAGCAAATATTCTTCCTCTGCAAGAAGAAGGGATTAAAGTTTAGAATCAGGGTGCACCTGGGTGGCTCAGTGGGTTAAAGCCTCTGCCTTCAGCTCAGGTCATGATCTCAGGGTCCTGGGATGGAGCCCCGCATCGGACTCTCTGCTCAGCAGGGAGCCTGCTTCCCTTCCTCTCTCTCTGCCTGCCTCTCTGCCTACTTGTGATCTCTCTCTGTCAAGTAAATAAATAAAATCTTTAAAAAAAAAAAGTTTAGAATCAGGAAAACCCATTTCAACATATGAAAATAGATAAGAAGCAGTTATTACAACTGGTTTAAATAATGAGTTAGACCTTGGAAATTTTATCAAGCAACGTATTGGAAAGCCAGCATTTATGAATCTTCCCAGTACAGAGGTATAGGAGGGAGGTGTCCACGGTCAACAAAGGCTTCCTCTTTTACAGGGAGACAAGATAATCTCCTCCTGACTGTTTCTTCCTTTACATTCTAAGTCACCCCTCAAGTGAACCATCTTGTTCAAGTCCGAAGTTCCCCAAAGCAGCCACCAAAACTCAAAATCGTCCTGGGGAAAATTGTACCTGGCAGAGAAATAAGGCTTTAAATCAAGGTGATATGAGAAAGCAGGTGTTTATCCAGAGGAAATGTGTGGGCTGAGATCAGGAAGATACAGTGAGAAGTGCAGTTCTCCCAGAGGATAGCATGGGGCAGCCTCCCATCCTCAGAGCTTGGCCAAACACAATCACCACAAACTGGAGGTCACACAGTACCTTCGGATCCCAACAGCTCTCAGGGACCCAAAGACAAGACTGATGACGAAGTTCTTATAAGGCTTTGAAATAGTGACCCAAGTCAGAGTTTACCTGAAGA
>ML108297.1:17303-52181 GCA_003697995.1 Taxidea taxus jeffersonii | reverse complement strand
TCAGGGGCCTCGTCTTCTCTCCAGTACCCTGAGTGCCCAACACCGCTTTTAAGTGGGGACAGAAGTAGTTCCTGCTCCAGAGTTTACAAACACAGATAACAACCACTATTAATAGCATCAGCCGTTAAGAGTAAGGTAGCTGTGAACGTGGCTGAATGCTTTCCATCAATCACCTCTGACGACATCCGTTCGAAAGACGAACAAACCGAGAAGCACATTTCTTGCCGCAAGGCACCCACCTGGTAAGGGACGGGGTCTAGGTTCCAACCCAGCAATGCAATTTCATTGACTCTACTTTTAAATACTGAAGTGCCTTGCTCAAAATTTATATGAAAAATGTTCATGTAATTCTAAAGGTGCTTTGCCATAGAGCCATTTTTTAAAAAATATTCTTAGTGTTTTTACTGAAGTGTACACGTCATGTTGATAATTTGCTATTTGGGCTATTGTTGGGTTCTCTGCCTCATGTCTGCTCTAGAACAGAAGTTCCGGGAGGGCTGGGCTGTGTCAGCCCCTAAAGCAGTGTCTTGAGCATAGTCTGTGCTTAGTGTGTATGAATGAATGAATGAATGAATGAATGAATGAATGAAACAAAAAGGTGGCATTTTCCACCCACGTCTAACCACAGGAGTCCCCGGTCTGCTCACCTCCTCCAGCGTGGCTCCTTTCCAAGTCACTCAACTGAATTTTCTGCTGGGCTTCTTCCAACTGCTTCTGCACTTCCCCCAAATTCTTCTGGACTTGCTCATACTTGCTCTGGAAGAAAGACCTCAATGTATCAAACTAGAGCTCGATAGAGTCGGGGGGCCTGGCCGTGTCCCCTGTGCTACCCCCATAACCAGGGACTGTCTGGCCCCTGCACAGTGCTCATTCAGGGCACCTCCAAGGCCGAGCCTTAGGAAGACCCAAATGTCCTCCAGGACCTTGAACATGAGAGTCTGCAAGCCAGTGTACCTTGCGTAGGCTTACCGCTCTCACACGCAGGCAGATGGCAAGGGGGCTAGGCCCAACCACTCCCAGTCACCGTGGTTGTGGCCAAGCACGGTTGTGGCCTGGCAGCTCCCGGGAACCACTCACCTTCAGCTCCTGGACCTCCCGGCAAGCGCGTAGCCGCTCTGCCCGCTCACTCTCCAGCACCTGGCAGGCCACGTCCCCTTTGAAGTGTTCGTCAGCGAGTTCTGTGGTCAAGTCAGCAATCTGGAATGGGGAGGGTTACAACAGGGTCACTCGTGGGAGGGGGGCCGCCAACCGTCTCCCCCCAGGCACCCTCCACAGGACCCCCCAGGGATAAATCACCAGCTCTCCGTGTCAGGAGATGGTTAAGAGCATGGATGTTAGAATTTTATTGGTCTTGATGAGTGAGAATTCTTGGCCCAACACTCACCAGCGTTATGACCGTGAACCAGGCAAGATGCCCACCTGATTCCCAGTTTTCTCAGCTTTACAGGGTGGGGGATAACTTATAGAATCGTTTTGAGAATTAAAGGAAATCATCCACATAAAGCTTAGCACAGGGCTGGCACATAGTAAGGGCTCAATTTAAAAAGTTGCTTTAGCAGAAAATCTCCTTACCCATCCTTCAATGAACCATTTTGTTGGACAGGCGAACAGGCTCCCCTCAGTAAGACTCACAGGTGCCCACTACATAGGAAAGCACTAAGCTACAAAACCTCTCTATGGGGATGCCCTGGGGGGCTCAGTCGGTTAAGCCTCTGCCTTCAGCTCAGGTCATGATCCTGGGGTCCAGGATCCAGTCTCACACTGGGCTCTCTGTTCAGTGGCGAGTCTGCCTCTCCCTCTGCCCCTTCCCACTGCTCATGTGCTGTGTGCACACTCTCTCTCTCAAATAATGAAAGAAAGAAAAGAAAACCTCTTTATGGCTCCCCTTCACCAGGGAATGGCCATTCCCTGTTGTGTGTTCCCCACCCATTTATTCCAGGTGCATTTCTGCTACAATTACTGATTAAATTAGCTATTACATACACCTAAAAAAATATGACCAGGCAAGGCATTTCCATGAAAATTAGGTGGAATGCATTGGAAGAAATGAATACATGTGAGTTGTTTCTTAAAATGCTTTAAATTCTAATTCAAACATCTACTTTTTCAAATAGTTGCAGGTGCGAAAACTACAGGGAAAAAACAATTAATAAATTAGGTTTCTGCCAGCAAACTCCACCATTTGCTCTGCCCTAATGAAATCAAAAGGGGCAATCATAGTCGTGTGTTCGGGGCATGGTCTAAGAAAGGAAAAAGTGGGTCGTGAGTCAGGTGCTCACACTCTACAGGCTGTGGTCCTACCTCAGAAGTACAGTGAGTTAAGGCAGTCCTGTTTCAAGGCAAAAACATAAAAACACTTATATTTTAATGAATTCCCACTTGCACCGACATTTTTCCCGTCAACGACCAACTACAGATGCCAGATGGGTCAAGACTTCTGTGCTATTATTGTCCCAAAGTGCAGCCTTCCAGGTTCAAGGATATGCCAAAGCAATGAGGAGAGAAATGGCTATAAGTGGAGTGTTTATGACGAAAAGGCTCAGAAATGACCTTACACAGAAGGGTCGTTCGAGAAACGGATACTCCCTCCATGGAGGACAGTGGTTAAGAGACAGGGAAGGAAAAGGAGGAAAAAGAAAAGGAAAAGGAGGAGGGCAGGGGGAGAAAGAGGAGGGGGAGGAGGAGGAGAAGGGGGAGGAGGAGGAGCGGGAGGAGGAAGGTACAGGGTTCAAGTCCAGACACAACAACTAACATATTACGTGACCTTGGACGAACGTCTTCCTCTCTGGGGCTGTGGTCAGCTGAGCGGTAAAATGCATTGCATTGGGGAACTCTATCGTCCTTCTTGCATTCCCATCTGATGCCATAAATGTTGTCCATGAAGATGTGTCTAAACACCTCCTTCTCGCATAAGACCCGGTATGTGGCACCAAGAAATGACTGCGCTGCGGGCTATTGTCACAGACGCTAAGTGGTCCTTCCAGCACGGAACTCAGCTGCCGCCCCAGCTAGTTCCCATCAATACCATCAGCTCACAGGTGGCCTCAAAAATCATTCCTCTGCCCCACGGAGGAGGAGGAGGAAGACCTATACATTTTGACTTGGGGAAAAAAAAAAGTCCCCAAGATATACTGCCAACAGTGGAGAGCAGGGTGGGGGTGGGGGGATGGAGAAAAGCAAAGTTGCAGAATAGAACATTTGGCATATTCCCATTTTTGTTTTGTTTGTATTTGCACTGTTAACAGAGATTTCCTTTTTCCCCCTAGAAGGGTGGGCTCATAGGGGACTCCTATTTCCTTATGATGCATTTCTCCACTGTTGATTTTCTTAACCACCTTCTTAATCGGCAAAACACAAAACCAAATAAATTATCTTTTAAAAAATAGTCCCCAAACACTGAGCTATAAAAACCAGGGTTGCTGCTCCAGAACATTCTAGGCACCCCATCTTTTTTTCCCCCTCCTCCAGCCCATGGGCTTCCCATCTTGGTGACCACACCAGTGGGGACTTAGACTGAAATGCGCATTTCAATAGAAACAGGGGAAAGAAGGAGGCTTAGGGGGAGCATTCCAAAGTCACATAGCAAGTGAGTGACAGAGCTGGGACCTGAGCCCAGATGTGTCCTGTCCAGGTACAGGCTGGGGCAAACCAGGGGCTCTCCCAAGGCGGAGCTCTCCTGGCTGTCTCTGGCGTGGGGCTTCCTGTTGCTGTTCCTTACGCTGGTATCTTTAATGTGTTCGGGGAAACATGTTTGCAGTCCCCTGGGGTGGTCCCCTGGAGTGGTCATTAGAATGTAGAGCCCAACCTAGGAATCCCAGAATGCTCACACCACTGCAATCTTCCGTGGGACCCAAGAATCTGAATTTCAATACGTTTCATGGTTATTCTTAAACGCAACCAGGTTTAAGAATTACTGCCTTAGAAATTGCCAGAATCTCTTCCTAATCTTGGCTTGACGCTTGGCTTTAGACAGGTTAGACTGGCTTACGTACAAGGACACAGCAACACTGGCTCTAAAGGAATGATCATTTGCAGTGAGCACTGAATATGGGCTGGCGCAACCTGGGAATGCCCCAGATCACGCCCCTAACACCCTGCCCCTCCCATCCCCGCAATCAGCATTGTTCCCAAACACCGGGATTGTGTTCTCCCCACCTTAGCCAATTAGTGTGAAATTTAATTTGTTCTAATCAGCCTGAGCAAAGGGAGCACAAAATTAATTTAAGGCATTAATTTTGAGTTCTACACAACCCAAGTCTAGAGCCCAAAGGACAATTAATGCTTTCAAATTAGAGACATGACAGTCGCTTTTCACAGAGAAAACTAGCCCCTGACCTTCCCCTGTCCCCACCAAACCCTCTCCCTTCCTACATTTTGGGGCCCAAGGGCTTTATCCATAGAGGTGAGGGTTGGGCACCATGCCCAGAGCTATTAGGCGAATATAAAATGAAAACCAATTTAATGAGTGGAGAGCCTGGTTGGCAAACCCAGAAGGATCCTTGCAGATTACTCAAGGACCAATTAACTAGAAATTATTCCGAAAACCTCCCTGGATCCACCATTTAAGCCAAATCATCAGAAACTCTCTTTCTCCTTAGGGACAATGACTCCAAAGGTCTATCAAAGAGAAGGGGACAGAAATGAATGAATTTGCAGTATATTTTACATAGAGTCAAATAGAAATAATATCTAAACCTCTCACTGGCATCATTTGCAGTTGGAGAGAAATAATGGGTAACCAAAATGTTCACGGACATTAAATGCTAAGCACACAAGGGACCCTTTGGGCTGTCATTGTCCCTTGTCATTCATTATGTGAGCACCAACTGTGTGCAGGCCTCTGCCTTCACGGATCCGCCTGCCAAGATGGGGAGACAAAACCACATGTAGAACACCCCAAGTGTTAAGTGTTAAGTTAAGGTGTCTTAACCCAACCTTGTCCTTGGCTCTTATATTCAAGAGCTCTCAAAACTCCTCAAATGATCTTATCTATAGAGAGCAAGCAGTGGTCTTTCACTGTCTTCCCAGTACATTTCAATTTAAAGAAAACAATTGGTTCCTTACAAGCCCTTATAGCACAAAAAGCACACGTTCATCGAAGGCTGGGAGAGACAGTTTTGTCATTCCCTGTTCACAGAACAGAAAACTGAGGCATTGAGTCACGAACTGATTTTGTTCAAGGTCATGGCTGTTAGGTCCCACAGGGAGTCCATCTCGGGCAGCCTGAATCCCAGGTGCTGAGTCATATTTACAGCACTGCCCTATCCCCACATCCACCATCTGACTCAAGGTCCCACCCACACTGGGGTCAGCAGTGCCCCTGGAGAAGACCCCGAAGGAATGGGTGGGGGAGGGGGAGTGATGCAGCCAGCTAAGGTGGGGCTCAAAGGCAAGATCAACCAGGACCCAAGGGACATGCCCAAAAAGAGAGCTTTATGGACCCCTGGTGGAAGGGAAGCCCCATCCCTGTCAACCTGGGTGATTAAGAGAGAAAATGGAAAACACAATCAGAGAAAGGGGGGAGGGGTTAATCAATAGGGAAATGTTCTGTCCAGCTGCAGAGCCGGCTGCCTGGGGTGCTGTTTGCTTGTCAAGGAGATTAACGCCATGGTTTCAATCTCAAGGTGTCTGCCCTCAGAGCTGCCTCAGTCATTAGGGAACCTTCAGAACAATTCTCTAGCTTAGTGGCGGCCTTCAGGGTTCCCAAGGGACTAACTCTGGGCACCAGGGCCAGCACCTCCCTGTTTATTTCTCTCCCCAGCTGGATCCACCTTAATCATCATCACTACTCAGAGAGTGCTCACCCCGGGCTCAGCGACAAGGTAACTCTCAGAACCTTCCAGGAACCAGGGAGAGGTAGGTACTGACATCTCTGCATTCCAGATGAGGACCTGAGGTACCAGGGTACAGACACTCACCCGAGGACGCCCGGCCAGCCAGCGGCAGGGCTAGATGTGAATCAAGGCAGCCTGGCTCCAGGACCTTCTCTCCTAGACACACTGTCAAACTGCTTATTGGGGGTTCAAAGAATGCATAATAATGTATGCAGGAGTCAAGGAGGAAGGGAGGGACCCACAGCCTCCAGTGTGTCGGTGGGCATGTTGGCGGGCGTGTCTATGGGAACCGGCCAAGGGGCCACCCTGAGAGCGGTGTCATGCCTCAGCGCAGGACACATGGGGTGACACATCTTCAACAGGTCTTGTGGGGAGAGGGTCTCCCATGAGCTTTGGAAGAGGTCTCCAAAGTGCCACTGCACCACCCTCCTAACGAGGAAATAACCCCTGGGATGTCCCCCACACATCCCATCTTGAAGATGTGTTTTGGTCCAGCCCTCCCCTTCAGGATGGCGTGTAAACCTCTAACAAGATTCTCCAGCTCCTGTGATCTGGGCCAGCTTCAGGTACTGACCCCATTCCATAGCCTCCCTGCGGGCATGAGACCCTCCCGCCACCAGGAGCGCAGGGCTTGGCTGGAAGGAGGACCCACTCTCTGACCCGATTCCCAGTCGCAGGAGCTGCTCCTCTCTCGCTGCCTGTTTGGAGTCAGCCAGACCCAAGGTCAGAGCCCAGCTCTGCTACTCACTAGCTGTGGGATACTGGACAAATCACTTTCCCTCTCTGGTCCTCACTGTCCCCCTCTAGAATACAGGAGTGCTAATCACACCTTCCTCACACTTTGTTGGGAAGGTAAGATGAGACAAAACAGGTAAAGGATGGGTCATAGCACCTGGCACAGACACACTGTTCATAAGTTCACTTAAGTTCACATACGTTCACTCCACTGGCATTGAATTCTTTGAAGGGTATAAAAAGAGCTAAGAGGCAATCACATATGTCTTAGTGGTGGTGATGCTGGGTGAAGATGGGCTGTGTACGACGGGCAGTGAGGGCCTAATGCCGCCTGTCCCTCATCTCCCTTCTGCTCCTGGACCTGACCTTAACTCATCCAGTTCCCCAGCTTTTTCATCTGTGTTACAAAGTAAGTAGAGAAGACAAGATGACCCCAGTTGTATATGGAGAAACTAA
Organism: Taxidea taxus jeffersonii; assembly: GCA_003697995.1. Lineage (NCBI taxonomy): Eukaryota > Metazoa > Chordata > Mammalia > Carnivora > Mustelidae > Taxidea > Taxidea taxus. The sequence continues at coordinate 45,156 of ML108297.1, read as the reverse complement.
GGCACACGGACAATTCCAGCTGTGCACTCCTCTGTGGGGCCTCAGCTAAGCCCACCATGATTATCCATGACTATGCCCAGACTTTGGCCAGAGGACCTCTACAGCCAGCTTTCTGCTGGAAGGACACTCTCCCCAGCATGTCCCCGTAGTTCAGGCTCAAGAGACTCTAATATCCCAAGGTACCTGGGCTTTCTTACTCTCCTGGGAATGACAGGCCCGTCACATCCAGTCCCCAGAGGCACAGAGGTGTAGCAGAGCACCAGGAGTCAGAAGACGTGATATACGATCTAGACTCAGTCACCACGTGAGCATATGACCCCTCGCAAGTCACTTCCCTTCCCTCGTGGAGATTAACTTCTGCTGGCCACACTTGTGACTAGCCAGGACCAACTCCCCAGCTCTTTGAAAATACACTTTCTGAACCTAAACCGAATCCTGGTGTATGCCGGTGGATTCTCTCTTGGCTATTCCTTACCAAAAAGAGAAACCTCAAGCGAACGAGACCAGCCATCCAGAGTGCACGGACCTGTCTTTGGCTATAAATAAAGTCTTCGGGAAAACCCAGGAGATAATCCAGAGAGGGAAGAAAACACCCCATTCTCATTTTTCTCCATGTGCTTCCACAGCCTTATAGGAAATCCCTATAAGAAGAGAGACCTGCTTTCGGGTGAGAATAAAAAAACCCACTTGGCATCCAGGCAGATTTTTTTGCACGCTTGAGGAATATTTATAGCTTGCTTCCTGGAGGCGTCTCATCTCCTCTTCAGCTCCTTCGCAAATGAAGCACTTAAATCATTTTGCAATAATGTTGTCTTTTTAATAAGCCTAGTCAAATGGAGTTTCCACTGATGAGGCACACCATATTTTAACAACATTTCTGTCAATTGTTTCCCCCCTCTTACAGAGACAAGCGGGTGGGGTGCAGAGGCCATGAACGGGGCTAGGGGTATCTTCGGGATACGTGGCCCGAAGGACTGTCTGCCTCCCAACCATCAACAGAAACTCTTCCAAGACAGTAGAACCGCATGAAAGGAGGTACCTTCCACCCATTCCTTCAAGTGTGGTCCCTAGACCGGCAGGTTCCGCATCACCTCGCAGCGCATGAGAAATTCCGAACCTCTAGAGCCTCCCCACACCTGCTGACTCAGAACTGCCACAGCTGCGGAGCAACATACTATATTCTAACACATCCTCCAGGGGATTTCGACATGCTTTTGAGTATGAGAACCACTGCTTTCACATGGCATGACTCTGCGTCGGATTCACCTTAGGGCTCGTTACAAAGAAGCAGTGAAGGACGCCCATCCCCAAAGATTCCCTCCTGGGTCAAATCTTCGGAGATGGCATGGGAAATCTGCAATGTACACAGCTCCCCCCAGGTGATTTGGATGCTCTGTAAAGTATAAAAGCAACTGGTTAAAAAAAAAAAATCAAAGTAGCTTTTTGGGGGAGGGGAAAGAATGAAAGACCTTTCTTCAAATAAAATCTCACCTGGGTCCCAGTATGCTACGTTTCACCAAATCTCAGCTGCCTCTAATGATAAGATGCACCATTATGGAACATAAGAAAAGAAAGTGCTGCCAATTTTCAGTGCAAGATGCCAGTGATTGTCAAGATGCATCACAATTACAGAGATGCAGAAAGGTGGAAAAGAGCATGCATCTGGGAATCAATAAAATACAGAATGAACCCAAAGAAGTGTATCTATTGCCACTGATATAGGTTTGGGAGTTCTGGAGTCCTTTGACCTATTCTTAGAGCTTTAGCAAGTCTCTTCAGAGACTCAAAACTTCAGAAAATAAATCTTCTGATTCTTGCATCCAGAAGGGCAAGTCACAGAGCAGAGGAAGAGATCTATCCCATGTATATCCAACAACTGAACTTATATCCACGGTATATAAAGAGTTGCTACAAATCAATAAGAAAAGCAGTAGACAATGGCCATAAGGCTTGAAAGACCACTTTGCCAAAGAGGATAACAAATTTTCAAACACATGTGAAAGGGCACAAATTAAAAATCACGACATGAGATTCCTGCACACCAACAAAACCGCTAAATGAAAAGGATTACTGCTGACCACAGCTGACCACATGCTGGTCAGAGTGTGGGGCAACTGGGATGCTCACCCACTGCCATGGGACAGTCAACTGGTACATACGATTAAGCAATCTGTTTGTATCAATTAGAACCCAATGTAGAAAGAACTCAAAAACTAACGATTCCATTCTGAGTGCATTCCTAACAGAAAGTGTATGATACATGCACCAAAACACGTGTGGAAGGATGTTCACAGCAAGCTTATTCACAACAGTCCAAAGCCAGAAACAACCAAATGCTCATTTAGAGTAGTAGAATGAATCAATAATACTCTATACACATGGCGTACTATACAGCAGTGACAAAGAATAGGCCCCAAGCATCCACAACCTGGATGATTGTCACAAACAATGTCACATGAAAGAAACCACACAAACAGGTACACACATTTGATTGCATCTAGGAAAAGTTCAAAACTAGGAGAAAAAAACCCCACCTAATCTATATTGCTAGAAGTCTGTTTAGCAGTTATCTTTGTAGCACAGTGGCTGAAAGGGCCACAGGGTGGGGGGTGGTTTGGAAGGAGCTGGGAATGTTCTGTGTCTCCATACATGTGTTGATTGCTTTGGTGTGTTCAATTTGTGAAAATTCATTGAGCTGAATAGTTAGCAGGTGTGGACTTTTTTGTATGTTGGACCTTACCATAAAGTTTTGAAAAGCAAGAGGAGCAGGTAGGGAGAGAACCTGGGTAGGAGGATGAAGAAACAGTAACACTCAGTCCACCTAAATGTGCTTCCTGAATAAGGCTCTGCTTTTCTTCTTAGTTGAATTTTTTAGGGAACTGATGTCATGCCCTTGGCTCGCAGTTCAAGATGACGTCTGCAAAAGCACTCCTAGAGATCCCTCCTCTATTTAGTATACGCACATTACTGACATTGTACTTTGCCAGGTTACTTAATGCCCCTTTTCATATGGACTCATAGAGGCAGCTTATCTAATATCTCAATACTGGGGAAAATTAGTATTATCTCAAGCAACAAATGTGTGTGTGTGTGTGTGTGTGTGTGTGTGCGTGTGCGTGCGCGTGTGCCTGTGTTTAACCTGGGGACAACGTGTCTTTGGGATATCTTGCTTCCCTCTTTGCTTTGGTTGCTAGGAAGTATCAACATTTCAGTTCAACTTTCATGGCCCCATTCACCCATGTGGTGTCTATTCTGCACGAGGGGCTAGGCCACTGTGATGAGCAAAGACACACCCCTGCCATTAGGGCTTCACCTTTAGCTGGGACACAAGCATTCGTGGCGGGGGAGGAGGCGGTGCAAGGGAGGGGCAGTTAGGACACACCCATCAATGCAGTGACAGGAAGCCCAAGGCTCAGGGATCACACATCAGTAGGGGCCAACCCATCCTTAACCCATCCTTAACAAAAGGTTAAGCCGAAAGGCTTCTTGGAAGAAGTACCACCTGAACTGGTTGAAAAGGGATGACCAGGCATTAAATGGGTAAGAAGGGTGGAGGGCACAGCCCATGCTAAGTCTGTGAAGTGAGAGCGGGTCTAAAGCTCATGGTAAATTTCTATTTCCTAAGTCTTCCTCTGGTCTGATATGCTCTTTAACTCAATTTCCCATTGCTCTGATGTTCTTAGCTTTTAAATTTTCTCTTATTTTTGCCAGGCCCTACATGTCTTTTCATACACATGTATAATACAGAGATACAAAGTACCTAAGTAGAATATTCTGGGGGCGCTGACACTCTGAAGGCTTGGTTCAGGTCTCAGAAGCCTGGCCCCCTCCCTTCTTTCTCCCAGCACTGGGCAAGCTGTAGCTCTAGATGCTAATGATATTCACCTCATCATTCTTTTCAGTCTCCCCTGGCAGTTGAGGCACCCCAAGCCCCCAAGTCCAAGTTGACAGTTGGTGATGAATTACTGTATCAAATGTCAGCTCAGTGGGAAGGAATGTCTACAGGGAAGTCACCGATATTCCCAACCCACGCACAGCTCTCTGATTTCTTGTTTCTGCTGCTCCACCATTGCTACTTGTAGCCAAATGCAAGGAAGGTCACACTGAGTGCTCGCTACAACCTTGAATGAGACTGTGGGGTGTGGGGTACTTGAGCGTCATTTCCTCTCCTGCTTTACAGTGATTTTCCCCAAGAGGGCAGAGACCCATGATGCAGCCTTTCTACCCAGCCTCTCCTAACTCTATGTGCTGTGACTGTCCCTTCCAGGAGTCCCTGCCTCTTCCTTCTCCATGAGAGTCAGACAGAGAACCTCTGGAGGGGATAGTGGACACAAATGTAAGGGGAACAAGAAATGGTGGAAAAGACGGGCTGCCTGGGTGGCTCAGTTGGTTGGGCACCTGCCTTCGGCTCAGGTCATGATCCCGGATTCCCGGGATCGAGTCCCGCATCGGGCTCCCAGCTCCACGGGGAGTCTGCTTCTCCCTCTGACCTTCTCCCCTGTCATGCTCTCTCTCACTCTCTCTCTCTCTCTCTGAAATAAATAAATAAAATCCTTGAAAAAAAATAAAAAAAAAGAAATGGTGGAAAAGAGATGGCCACCACCCCAAACTTCATTCCATGTCCCCACATGAGCCAGCCAGGCTCAACCTGGGCTGTCGACAGAAGAAGGAGAATGTATTTTGTTGCCTTGATCATGAATCCAATTATAGCCACCACTATCCACATAGAAAATCAAGCAATATTACTGGTAATAATAGCACCACAGGCTCACAGGTGTGAAAAGCTCCAGTTTTTGCTATAAACTGGTAAATATTATCCCATGCTGCCTCAGGACATTTGCACTTGCCACTTCCATTCTTTTCCCCACATCTGTGCATAGATGGTGACGCCAAATAATTCACCACTAGACTCAAACATCTCAATCTAGGGAAGCTGTCCTGGACCACTTAGGTAAAAAAGAGCCCCCCATCCGACTACCACCTTCCTCTGCTTAACATCTATAGCACTTGACCACCCAAAAGTTTATTTACTTATGGTCTGTCTCCCTTGATTGGCCTGGGGACCTTGCAAGGACACAGATTTTGCCATCTCCCTAGCTGGATCTGAGGTACCATCCCAGGCTCCGAATGACAGCTGGGACTAAGGAGGAGATGGGCACAGCACTCACCCTGGGCGCAAAACTTTAGGGAGTGCCAAGAAACTCAGAAACCAAGATAAATAACATTCTAATGCAATATTTAAGAAAGTCAAAATTAATGCCAAATATCTTTGATGAATAAAACATCAAAAATTTAAATGGAGACAGGATCACACTGTGCTGACTGCCTTACTGGCGTCACCTTAATCCCAGCCCACCAGTCCTGCGTTTATTTGAAATTTTGGTATTTGGCTCATCATGGATTTTTTTTGCATCAATTTACATTTTAAAAGATCCTGCATTGAAATATGATTTATCTTGCTGACTTTTTGGCACCCCTTTAAATTTCATGCCTCACGCAAGTGACTTACTAGAGTCCAGCCCTGAAAAACTAAGGGGAACAGCTAGTTTCTGTGAACAGCTCTTCCTTGATCTACCCACAGCTCCCCAACTACAACCACGTTATACTCTATGCATTTGTTTAGGAATCTGGAATTTGCAAAGGGAACTTGGGGGCAGAGACCATCTGGCTCCTGTCCCCATCCCCAGCCTGTGAACTCAACAGCCAACTAAGGACAGAAGACATTAGCCAAATGGTCACACCTCCTAGCCCTCAAATGTAATTTCCAATCACATGTCCCTTTCCACTCCCCCAGAGGGGACCAGCTCCCCGAATTATGATTCCCATGACATATCTTCACACCAAAACCATACGACAGATGCCCCAATCCATAAATAGTATTGTCCTGCATACTTAAAAGGTAATGTGTCCAATATCATATTTTAAGGATTCTCTCATAACAAATCATTTTTTCTTCAGTGTTATGTTTTTGAGGGCAATCCATATAGATTCGTCTCTAGTTGAAGAGTTAGGGCATGTATTCTACAAAGAGCAAGACAGTAAATATTTTTTAGTTTTGTGGATCATAGACTTTCTGTGACAACTACTCAGCTCTTCCATTGCAACATGAAAGCCACCAGAGACTACACATGAATGAATGGGCATGGCTGTGTGCCAATAAAACTTTATTTACAAAAAAGAAAAGGTGGCCAGTGGGGTTCTGCCTATGGGCCATAGTTTTCTTGCCTCTGTACTCATTTCTACTTCTAGCAATTCAATTTTTAATCTAACAAAATATGTTCATCCTTTTTGTTATTGATAGACTCCCATGTGGGTGTTAACATTTTTTCATGACAAAGTCACTCCTCTATACTTCTTGTCTTTTCTTATGTAAGTGAGACACATTTTCCAGCATATATACCCAAGATAGAATGGCTGGAGCACAGCATAGGGACAGGATTAACTTTCAGAGACAAGGTCAAGTTGCTCAAGAGTGAAGAGATCAATTTACACTCCCAGGGCATTATGAGAATTCCTGTTGCTATACATCCTTGCCAACACCTGGCTTCCTCAGACTTGGATTTTGCCAATTCAAGGTGCGGTGTGAAATGGTACCTATTGTGGTGTTAATTTGCAATTCCCAATTGCTAGTTAAGTTAAGCATCTTTTCATGAGTCTCCTGGCCATTTGAATTCCAAGACAATGGAACTCTTGAAACAGTTCCCCTCTTGGGACTTGCCGATTCCTCTTTTTGCCCATTTTTTTTTTCCTACTGGAGTGTTTTTCTTTACATGTCCAACTACTCTTTGCCAGTTATATGTGTTGAAATTTTCATGGCCCAGTAGGTGGTGTGTCTTCATTTTATGCTTTGATAAACATTCCTGCCTGCTGCCTGGACTGACCTCTGGCAAGAAGCTGATTACTTTAATATAGTAAAATTTATCTATTCTTCCTTGTGATGTGTGCTTTTGTGACTATGTTAGAAATTTTTCTCTCTGGAGTCAGATGATACAGGTTTGAATCTCAATGCTGCACATGCTAGCTGTGTGACCTTGGGAAGAGATCTAATATCCCAGAGCCTCAGTCTCCTCCTCTACACAATGGAGACAAGGAGAGCATGCCCCCACAGGGTTATTCTGAGGAGGCTTGTAAAGCACTTAGCACAGTGTCAGGCATGAAACCACCCCCTATCAACAGACCTCACCCCACACAGGAGCCCCACAAGGAGAGATGGGGTACCTTGCTCTCTAGCAGGTCTGCATTCTGCCGGAGTTCATTCCGTGACTTCTCCGATTTTTCTAGCTTCTGTCTCAGCATTGTAAGCTCCGCCTACAAAAGCAAACACCTTACCAGAAGCCATTTGGACCAGAAGCAGAGGTTCCACATAGGGTAAGAGCGACTGGGGAAGAGAGTGAGTGATTCTGCCAGCCCATGTGTGATGATGTCCAGATGCTAAATTCCTACAGGGGGCTTCTTTCTTTCCCCATTTCTAAATATCAACATCCCAGTCCAGGAGTAGAACACAAATCCTCAGAATGAGTCCGTTGCTTGACCCGAGACTGGGGATGCCTGAGTGAGATGGTGGGCTTGGCCCTTCACCCTCCCAAGACCACTATCCTGCCAATGGCTCAGTATTATGCTTGTAGTGCCACCATCAGGAGCAGTGCAAATGCCCACCCACAGCATAGGATGAACTATGGAATGAACTATGGGATGAACACAGAAGGAGTACCGGGGTGTCGTGGAGAGAGAACCAGGAAGACTTCTGTGAAACTGGACATGGCGTGACCGTCAAAATGCATTTCTAAGTGCAAAATGTCAGTGGCAGAAGATTATAGACAGTATGCTACCTGTGGCGTAGGAGAGAAAGGAACTCTGTGTGCATGTGTGAATTGGCTACTTTTGCAAGAATAAGCAACAGCAAAGATAAACCGGAAACCAATCAAAATGGTTACCTGTAGAAGGGGGGCACTACCAGGGTAGGAATGACAGCAAGGGGAATGTTTTCTGAGACACAAAGAGATCAAGGACTCAAGGATTCCACCACTGAGTCTCTCTGGGATGGACTGTAAGTCTTCATGTACCTCTGGGTAGTAATGGGGCATCTGCCTAGAACCCACAAGCCTAGTGTACAGCTGGACACAAGAGGGAAGGCGGTCTGTGTCTGTGTTGATGGAAGCAGAGGGTTATCTGGAAGCAGCCAGGGCTGCTGGGAAGAACACTTCTAGATCAAGAACCTGCAAGGTGGGGACTCTGGGTCTGGATATAAGGACTAACATGGGGGTGCGAAGAGGGGGTGGCCACCCCGCACCCTGCCAGCCGCCTGGACTGACCTCCTTGGCATGGAGCTGCTCATCCCCAATGGTGGCGCTCAGCAGGGGCCGGAGGGAAACGAGGAGCTGCCACCACGACCAGTCCTTGACCTCCAGGAACGCAGCCATGTTCTTCTGGATGCACTGTGCAGCCAGGCGGCGAATCTGCAGGGAGAAGAGACCAGAAAACTGAGGGGCCCTTCCCAACCCAGGGAAGGTGAAGGAAAGACAGCAAGGGGGTGGCAGCAAGAGGGATGGAAAAAGCAGGTTCAGAGCTAAGGGAAGAGATTGGCTAACTTTAAAATTTAAGAAACTTCCTTTCGGGGGCCTGGGTGGCTCAGTTGGTTAGGCATCTGCCTTCAGCTTGGGTCATGGTCCTGGGGTCCTGAGATCCAGCCCTGCATTGGAGATACACGTCTCTCTCTGCCCATCCCCCTGCTTGTGCATGTGTGCATGTTCACTTGCTCGCTCGCTCGCTCTCTCTCTTTCTCTCTCTCGCGCGCGCAAAAATAAATAAATAAATAGATAAATAAATAAATGATTTTAAAAAAAAGTTTCTGTTCAATGGTACCATAATAGTGCTGTACGGTGATAGGTGGTAACTGCACTTGTGAACCCAGCATAATGTATAGACTTCAATCACTATGTTGTATGCCTAAAACTAACATTACACTGGGTATCCACTCTACTCCCAAAAAAGTAAATAAATAAATAATGCTGTTAAATTAAAAAAAAATTTTTTTGAAAGCCTCTTTCATCAAGCTGGGCTCTGGGTATCAGACACTATGTCCAACTTAATCTTGCATGACCTAAGAAAAACTAGAGGAAGAGGGGTTGAAAATATGATACGACAGGGTCACATCTTGCGCAGAGCTGAGAATTCAAAAGCCACCATGGAAAGTAAATCCTTAAGCATCCCCAAAATTGTCCATAAGACACAATGGCCATGATTATGCTCAAGGTGCTATTTAGGGGCTAGGTATAACTTTAAGTGAATTTAAATACGAATTCCTTGCTTCTCAAACCTGAGTGTGTATCACAAGCACGGGGAGAGCTCCTTAAAGCACACATGCTGGGCTCTGCCCCAGAGGGTCTGATTCAGTAAATCAGGGCAGGGCCCAAGAATCTGACTGGCTAACAGAGGCCGTGTTGACTCAGATGCTGTTGGCCTTGGGACCACTGCTGGAGGACCATGGGCCACATTCATTCATGTCTCAGGTGGAAACCATGCTGACTACCAAGCCAGGAGATGCATCACCAACATCCCCATCATGAGAACCAATGCTTGTCCAGCTGGTATGCCTCTCCCTGCAGGCCAGGCAGCACACTGAGCACCTTGTGGACTTAGCTCAGTCCTCGCCATGGCCCCAGGAATGTAGGAGTTACTCTCATTTCCATTCTACATGTGGGGAAACTGAGGCAGAGTGTGACCCAGTCACATGCTCAGCACCACACCACTGCCCAATGGTGGGGTTGGGATTCGCACCCCTGCAGCCTGGGTGCGGACAGAATCCAGGGTCTTCATTAACCTCTTCTCTAAATCATTCCAAGGGCATAGGCTATGGGCGAGCAGTGGGCCAGTGGATTTGCCCACAAAATTTTACTTATTAATGTTCTTTCCTTTGCCTGCTTTTGCCAAGTGTGTATACTTGAATTTACAGATTTACAGGAGGCTCATGTAATGAGACTACATGCTAGCTGTAGTACTTACTAATGAGGATACTAAGGTAACAGCAGCTAGCATCTATCGAGCTCAATGGCACGTACCATGCTAAGTGCACATGACCCCGTTTTACCTTGACCCAGCTACTGAGGAGCGAAAGCAAGATTCAAGCATAGTTCTTGTGCATCTCTAGAGCCCTGCTGCCTTTTCTCCATGGCCCAAGCTACAGAGAAGAAATTCAGTCTCCAAAGGTCTCCGACGATAGTGGCCCAGGGTGGCTCAGGACTCCAGGCTTCGAACTGGTCCTTTGGTCCCCAAAGCCTCAGTGGCCAGGTCCTATCACGCCCTGCGTGCTGACCCATGAAAGCCAGGTTCTCCAGAAATGGGACTACAAACAACCCAGCAGGGCTCAGACCACCACATAATAATCTAGATCAAGTCTAACATTGTTGGTAATTTGATGTCAGTGTCCTAGAAAAAAAATCACATCTTGCAAAGTGTCACTTTTAAGTTCCACCATTCAGGGCGAGCCCATGGGTCAACAGCACCAGCACCATCTCGGGAGACCTGCAGAGCCTCGTGCTCACCCCAGACCCACCAGATCTGGAACCGCACGTTAATATCCCGCAAGGTTTCCTGCAGGAGCATGAGTGTGAGACACGCACGATCACAGCCCCCAGATCAGCTCAGACACTGCTTTGCCGGGACCTCGCACCTCTGCAGGGCTGACGAGGCACGTTGGCTGCCATACCTTCAGCTTCTTGAATTCCTGCCGAGACAGAAAGCCCTTACAAGCCGCCTGGAATAGAAGGATCCTGTGAGACGCCAGCTTCTCCCGCTGCCTCTCAAGCCTGGAGACCACGCCTGCCTTGAGGAAAACCTGGGAGGAGGGAAGGTGACAGATGACTCCTCTTGGGCTGAATCTGGGGGACAAGGCTGTAGCCACTGAGAAGCCAATTCTCTTCCCTCCACCCAAGATACCTGCTAGCAGGTGCCCATGATGGAGGGTCTAAATGATCAAAGCATCTTGCCTCTTGATGGCTCCTTTCTTTCCTAAGAGCACGGCCCCCATGAGTGGCATGGTCACCACTGGGAAGATTATTAGAAATGCAGAATCTGGGACCCCACCCCAGGCCCGCTGAATCAGATCAACATTTTAACATGAGCCTCAGGGAACTCACAGCTAGGAGGGATCTGGCCTAAATATCTCTGTCCAACAGAATGGCCTGGAGAGCGCGAGGAAACACACAGATTCCCAGGGTTCACCCCAGGAAAGGTGGAATGCAGGGGTTTAGCATCAGGTCTGGGAATGGGCATTCTTTCTGGTAAGTGCCTGCCAGCCCTTTGGGAGAAGCAGTAGCTTTGAAATACTTGGTCCTGCCTTCTAAGGAGGGGCAGGGAATGCTGGGGGTAGTGAGGGCAGCCCTCCGTGGCCAGGAGAGGAGGGGGGCAGGCTAGTGCCGCGCACAGAAGGTGCTCAGGTGCTCAGGCATCTAACAGGAAAAACAGCAGGTGGCCCACGATTTCCAGGCCACTGCTCATCAATAATGGATGGAGGCCCCTCGGGAGCAAGGTGATCGATGCCTCCTCGGCACCCTGCAGGGCCATCTTCCATTGACTGCGGGGCACACAGAAGGATTTTCGGATCATCTGACACTCTGGGGCCTGGCCGGCTCTGGCCAACATGGGCAGCCACCTCCCAGAAACAACGTAAAGCCTCCTTAGTGGCCGGAGAGCTGAGTCAGTGACAGAAGCAGAAGTCCCTTCTCAGATGCACATCTGTGCCCCTTTCTATGATCAGCCCAGCGTGTTTCTTTGCCAGAGGCGGCTTAGCACCCCCAAAGTTGTTCAATGTCTCCAAGGAACTGATCCATCTGTGACATTATCTTAATCAGCTATCATATCTTAATCAATGATATTCTCAAGCAGTTGGGCATATTACCCATCAGTGTTGCGGATCGGGACCAACCCCTTGATATATGCAGGGAAATATTTCATGTGTATCATCTTATATGGTAGTTATGGCGATCCCCCCATTTTATGGAAGGAGAAACTGAAGCTAATATTGGCATCTCCCCTCCTTCCTCTCCACCAAGACCCTCCACGGGCAAGCGGCGACAGCGAGAATATCTTCCTCCACCTGACTCCAGACCTGACAGTTATCACTGAATGTAGTTAACATTTGCATGGTGTCCAGGTTTTTCAAAGCTCTTTCTCCTATGTCCCATTTTAACAAAGAGCAACCTTACGAGGACTCTCTTGGCCCAGGGAGAGTTTATGTAATTGACTCCAGCCACAAAGCCAAGGTCTCCTCCGGCACCCCATTCTCATTATCAACATGAAGCTTCGTTTCCTCCTTCGATACAATGCAGACTCCTGAAGTTTAAGGTTGAACTGCAATTTGATTCCAGGTAGAACAAAGGGTCTCCATCAACTGGCCATTCCCCTAAACCTACTCGCTGTAATGGAGACCACTCCGCTTATCCCACGGTGAACCCTTCCCCAATGGGAAAATGAGAATTTACACGTCCAATCGGTGTGAGCTCTGTTTTGCAACCTTTCCTGGCCTTACGGAACACTTCCTATCAGCCAGAGCCGCCAAGGCAATTAGCCTCATTGAAATAAAGACACGATTGACTCATTACCTATCAGATTGCCTCAATAATGACTGTATTAATTTCACAAGCTAGCGAGTCCCAAAAGCTGCTATAAAAAAAAAAAATCAATGATCACAATGGTGACAGCTCTAGTTCGTATATTACAAAAGGCAACGGGGCGCTGCCAAAACCACTATTGATTAAGTATGAAGCTTTCATTAAAAAGATAATTGGAAACGACCATACGCAGAGCAGGAATAAGTCATTGGCTGTGCAGAATCTCATCTGGATTTTTTTTTTCCTTTTAAAGAGCATCTTGCCAACCACAAGGCCAACGGTACGTGGGTTTCCACCTTTCTCATAAATGTCATGGCCCTTGGCACAGGCTTTGATAAGGCCCCAGGGGCTAGAATCACAAAGAAACATCTAAATTATTTGCTCTTCGTGGGTCCAGTGGCTTATCGGACCCAAGCAGAGTGCAACGTCCCAACAGCCCCACATTTAAGGAATCTGTAGGGCCCACTGCTCCAGCGAGCTGTTTTTCCTCAAAAAATGCGGAAGGCCACGGTTTAAAAAATCTAATAGGACCATAGCTCCCATATCTGGGACTGCTGAGAAATTAGCTCCTGTCCCATCCATTTTCCAGATTAGAGGAGATTCATTCTTTATTTTTTTTTATTTATTTATTTCAGAGAGAGAGAGAGAGTGAGAGAGAGCATGAGAGGGGAGAAGGTCAGAGGGAGAAGCAGACTCCCCATGGAGCTGGGAGCCCGATTCGGGACTCTATCCCGGGACTCCGGGATCATGACCTGAGCTGAAGGCAGCTGCTTAACCAACTGAGCCACCCAGGTGCCCTGAGATTCATTCTTTAAACACTACAATGTTAGCTTATTTGATAAACTGACAAATGCATTTCACAAGTAAGTGGCAACTGACTGATTTCCACAGCCCACTTCGGGGGCAGGAAGCAGTGGCTCCATTTTACAAATAATGGGACAGAAGTTCAGAGAGGCTAAATCACTCACTCATGATTCACAGAGCTAGGAAGTGGTGGAGCCCCAGTGTATGGCCCAGATGCACCTGTACTTTCCTCCTCTTCATGACCTTCCCACCTATGAAGTGTCTGACCCCGCCATGCCTAAGACTTTCATGGCCCCTGAAAGATCACAGGCTGGCCTGGCTTCCAAAGGATACACTGACTTTCAATTTGCTCTTGACCTTTTCTTAATGAATACCAAGTATTACTCGAGAACAACGGCTTTTTTTGTTATTGGGATGTTTTGGCTTCTAGATTTCTTGCCCTCGCCATGTGAAAACGTCTATGAAGACTTTTCCTCCTCTGCTTTCCTCGCTGTTCTACAATAGCCACTGGGATGATAGAGGCTTCATGAAAAAAAAAAACAAACTGCGTAATTATCCAGACCAGCGGTTCTCAAACTTGAACATGTGCTGGGATCCCCTAGAGGGCTTGTTACAAGTCAGACTTCTGGGTCTCACCCCCGCCCCCGTGGAGTTTCAGATTCACTAGGTCTAGAGTGGGAGAAGGCATCTGAGCCTTGATGTTTCTAGAAAGCTCTCAGGGGATTCTGCAGCGGTGGCTGGCCCAGGGACCATATCTTGAGAATTTCTGGCCCACAGGGATGATGTATTTGGAGCTGAAAGAACAAGTGCTCTGATTCTGGGCTATAAAGACCTGTGTACAGGCAAAGACTGTGTGATACATTTCCACTAATAAATAGCAGAACTCACGGTGTGTTGAAAAGACCCTGGGATTCAGGGTGATACCGGTTTTCATGGGAGCTGTACGTTTCGGTACTCCTAGCTAACCGGAAGGGCTTGAAAAGGGGCTTACTTCCCAGAGGTCCAGTAAAGAAGGGATTTACTAATTATCTCACAGGAAGTTTCTGAGGAAACGAGGAACAATACGGGAAAGGCCAGGCAGAGCTCCTGGCCTTGGGCAGAAGCCAAGGGACCCACAGGTTTGTTCCCTCTACAGGAAAGGTCTACAAAGGTCCAGCTGATGCCAGCTCTTAGCGGGATAAATCAGACTGAGACCACGCTTGCCACACATTTTAGCAGGAGCAAGAGGCCTGTAGGGAGAGGCTTGTGTGTCTATGGAGCAAGGATTGTATGAAAGATTGTGAGCTTTCCAAGGAAGCAGGTGTGATGAAATGGGCTATTCCGGGTTCCAAGAATGGCTAACAGGCAGTGATGCCACCATGGTGGGCTTCTGGAGACAAGGGCCCTTCCCCCAGCACCTTGCATGGCAGCTGGATGTGGTGATTGACAAGGTTTATGAGTTGGTGTTAGTCAATCAAAAGATGAGCGGGGAAGAGAAAGGAGCAATTTTTCCCTTGGTCTATTCTCTCTCGTTTCTACTCCTGAACTTTGACCCTTCTCCCCTGTCTACCACATGACCATTGAGTTTACAATCTCTGCACCCCACTTCCCAAACTAGAGCCCATGAAACACTAGTTCTGGGAGATGGTAAGGGGTCCTCCACAAAGACAAAAGGGTGAGAGTCCCATGGTCAAATAGTTCGGGAAGCCCTAAATACCGTATTTTCCTTCTCGAAAGCTGAGAAGACATACGGACATATGGGGACTCTGTGAAATTCTTCTCTAAATGTTGAAACGTTATGGGAAAGGGTTTTGGCTCAACACCATTTGGGAAACGCTCTTTCTCTCAACATTAAAGTCATGTGCCTTCTTGTGGAGCTCTAACTTTTCACTTACTGCTGCTAACCAGCCGGGAGTATAGTTTGGTTATTGTTGGTGGCAAAGTCAAAGTTACGAAGCTCTGAGGGAAGCTGAGTGTTTCTTCTCGGGTTTTACGGCAAGTCTTCCAAAGGCTCTGAAAGTCATACTGAGGAGCAAGACGTTAATGCTTCCAGACCCTGAGGTGCCTGGGAGGGGAACAAACCTTTACCAAATGATATTTCCCAAGTTATTTCCTCCCATATTATACCTATGTTATCTTCCCGGCCTTGTCAGATAGGCAGGGCAGAAAATGGCCAGCTCTGTATTCAGTTTGCCAAAAAGTTGGCCCACAGAGCTAGCGGATAGTGAAGTAGGACAAGAATTGGGGCTCATCTGGGTCTGCGATGGGATGAACAGAGTGACCTAAGACAGAAGCTTTACTCACTTGGCTGTGCCCAATGACCACGGCCTTCTTCTCCAGGTCCAGAGTCTGAAGGAGCTCCTCCACAGCCTGGAGGAAGGAGGACAGTAAAAGAGAGACAGAATGAGACAGACTCCTATGGGAGGTCAGGCTGGCTGGCTGAAGCACTGGGAAAGGGGGAATTGTGCCACATGTCTGGGAGTCTGAGCAGCAGAGCCTTACCCCACCCGGACCAGTGCAGAAGATGAGCATGTATTGAGCACCTACTGTATGCCATCCACTCTGCTGGGACCCTCACAGACACCATCTCCTGGCATCACCATGGCAACCGGAGGTGGGTCCTCACACCATCACACTCATTTACAGAGGAAAAAAAACAAAACAAAACAAAACCCAAAGACGCAAAAGTCAGTGAAAGGTGTGTCTGCTATGGAAAACAGTATGGCAGGTCCTTTAAAAATTAAAGGTAGGGTTACTGTAGGCTCTAGCAATTCTCCTGGGTGCCTATGCAAAAGAAGTGAAAGCAGGCACTTGAGCAGATAGTGGGATGCCCACATTCGTAGCGGGGTTGTTCACAGCAGCGGAGAGGTGGAAGCAACCCAGGGTCCATCCACAGATAAATGGAGACACAAAATGTGGGATATACACCCAAGAGGATATTAATCAACATTAAATGGGAAAGAGATGGGGCACCCGGGTGGCATAGTCAGTCAGTTAAGCATCTGCCTTCAGAGTCCTGGGATCGAGCCCAGCATCGGGCTCCCTGCTCAGTGGGGGAGCCTGCTTCTCCCTCTCCCTCTGCCCCTCACTCACATCCTGTTGCTCACACACTCTCTCTCTCCCTCAAATAAATAAAAATCTTTAAAAAAATAGTTAAAGTGATAACTGTTATGTTATATTATGTATATTTAACCACAAATAAAAAAACAACCACCGGGACGTCTGGGTGGCTCAGTTGGTTAAGCGGCTGCCTTCGGCTCAGGTCATGATCTCAGCGTCCTGGGATAGAGTCCCACATCGGGCTCCTTGCTCGGCAGGGAGCCTGCTTCTCCCTCTGCCTCTGCCTGCCACTCTGTCTGCCTGTGCTCGCTCTCTCTCTCTAACAAATAAATAAATAAAATCTTTAAAAAAAAAAAAACCAACCACCAATGAAGTTCTTTCTCCAAGGTTATAACTCACATGGGGGCAGAGCCTGATTGGAACTGAGGTCTGTGGGGCCACATTGCACCATCTATGATTTAATCTCCCTGCATGCCCAGGATGGCTCCAGAGGTCCCTACGCCACTAGGAATGTCACCTGCTCTGTCCCTGAAGTTTGCTGGGACAGCCTGCCCAGCATGCCGTCATTCCCTCATTCTACCTGCCAGAAATGACCTCACCTTCACAAATATTTCCTGAGTAAATGGTGTGGCTCTTAAGTGTCTGTGCTGGACCCAGAGTACGGGTTGGGGAAGGTTGTGTTTTCTTCATTTCTTATTTCCTCTGCTTCACCTGGTACTGTCCTAGGCACACAGTAGGAGCTCAATAAAATGATGATGGAGCGTACAAAGAGAGGAGCCATCCTTCAGAGGTCGTGGGGGAGCAGAAGGAAAAGGGAAGACCCATGCAAGAGACCTAAATTCACTCAGACATTTCCTGAATGCAGCCTTGGCCAAATCACAGCCATGTTGTGGAATTTTCCTTTGTCATAAAGGTATGTGGGCTCTGAAACAGCCTTACCAGAAATGGGTACCCTCAAGAAAACATAGGTCACACCTGCTTCCTTGGTGCCTGTGACTCCCCTCTATGCCACCCTTTGTGGACGTTCCATTTACTGAAAATCACAGTCTGTTTCTGGAATAAACGGTCAGAAAAGTAGCCGCACATTCAAGAAACAAAAGGTATTCAGGGCTTGTGTAATTTACTAGATAAGTTTCAGTTCCATAGGTCATCAGCACCACAGAAAATTTCCTAAGATACTATTAAGAAAAAAAAAGCTTATTAAAAGTCTGGTCCAAGCCTATCATCTAAGAGCAATTTTCCTCCTCTGACCTCCCAGAAGAACATTCCATAATGCCCTTCCCCCCAATTCAGTGGTTTTACTTATTACATTTTAGCCAAAAATGTTCCCAGGGAGCTGCAGACAGCCAAATGCGTAAAAACCAATATATCCAAAACACAACATCTTTTCTCTCTGCACAAGAGCAAAACAAAATAAAAATTGACTGAAAATAAGACGGATGGATAAAAAAACAAATGAAACCTACAGCCAATGAAATTTTTCTGAGTAGACCTTAGTGTTAACACCCAGAGTAGATGTTTGGAAGGGAAAAAAAATCCGGATTTGGAGGAGGGAGATCCACCTGGGCGGAGATCCTGCCTGGTTTTACCACTCATAACTGTGTGACCTTGGACAAGCCCTTTGCTCCAAGCTCCAGACTCCTCTTCAGAAACATGAGGGAGAAATACTAGAATCTGTTCTGGAAGGTTCTGTGGTTGTTCTTGCAGAAGGCTCCATGTCACACCTGCCACATGGTAAGTGCTCAACAGATATGAGGAGTTAGTCCTACTAAAGTCCTTGAGTGAGTCCTACTGGTTTAGTCTTGGTCAAAACTTAGTAGAGGTGTACAGAATACAAACCAAGCCTCCTTTTCTCAAGTACGCTCCCAATCACCCAATATCCAAGGATTCTTTCCCATCTCCCCACTTTCTTAGAGCCCTGAAGATGTCTGCATAGCCAAGATCAGGCTTAACAAAGGCATTCTGCTTGTTCATCTCATTTTATAGGTAATAAATCTTATGACCCAAAGGATAGAGCGAACAGGGAGCTGCAGGCACTGAACCATGCTTCTTGCCCTCATTTTCCTTGCCACCAAAATGGTGTTAAGGTGCCCTGCATAAGCCATACAGGAGCTGGCACAGTGAACTAAGACTCTGTGTAAAGGTCTTTGGAAGTGATCTTACACTTGATTGCTCTTATTGTTGTCATGACGAATATTACTCTTCGATTGAACCATACGAAATTGGCCCTCGCTTAGGTCTTCCCAGTGATCGGATTTATTTCTACACAATGTCCATCGCTATCCAGCAGCTGGCTGGTGGAAGACGGGGCAAGAATTCAGATTACTGTAACAGGGTCCTTCCTTGTCCCTCCTCTTTAAGGAATCAGTTCTTCCACCCTCATTATCCAGACCCTGGAGGTTATCGCTCCCCACATAGAATGCAGAGTAACATGTTGGCCATTTCGCTCCAAGAAAAGTTAGCTCTTGTGCTTTGAGTCTGAGTATAGCTCTCGGTGCTTTCCACAAAACTCATTTTATTTTCAAACTTCTGCAGCAGATGACTGTTTTACAAAGAAATTGAGGTCCGGTGTAATGAAATCATGGGCTAGGAAATGGTGGAGGGAGATACAATCCCAGGGAATTCGATTTCTGAGCTTGTTCTCTGCCCTCTGGTGCTGGGATACTCTCCAGCTCCATTACTCACTGGCTGTGTGACCCTGAGCACGCCACACATCCTCTCTGATCCCCTGTGCCCTCTTCTCCAAGACGGGGTCATCACATCCCATCGTCCAAGGATGGAGTGGAGCTTTAATGAGGTCACAAAGTAGCATGTAGGAGTGAGACTTAGAAAATGGTGGAGGAAGGGCTTGAGACATCCTCTGATCCTCCCCAAAACGATGAAAGCAACAAGTTCAATACTCCGGCAACTGAGCAAGGGGATACAACAAATGGAGACACATTCATTCAAAAAACAAAACAAAACAAAACAAAACAAAAACCAAACCAACTATTCAATCTCAGGTAAGAACAGCAGGAGATTGCAACAATCTCCACAGGGCTGTTCCAGTCCCCCACCAAGCCCTGGCACTATGGTAATGCGTCCAGGGAGAGGCAAGCCGTAAAAACCAGTGGCTTTGTTGCCAGAGGGGGCTCACTTAGAGCTAAGAACAGGAAAATTCCATGCCCAGGATCATTGTCAGAAACAGTAGTGATCTTGGCAGCAAAGAAATGGAGAAGGTCAATAGCACAGCGAGCCTAAGATTGTTATCTGGATTGGGAAAAGCAATGGACATTGACCAGCCAGGAACCTGGTGAAGGCACATGGGGAACAGACAGCCCTGTGGGCCTTGACAAGCCCCCACATGTTCCTGGCCATCTGGAGGGCTGCACACAGGCTCAAGGCTACACGCAGGCCCAGGTGAGACTGAGAGAACCCCCAGCTATCAACACGTCCCTATCTAAAGGCAAGGTCATGTACACAGACAGAAAATCTGTGAAAGGGCCAAAGAGTCCAATCTGTGGCACAATGGTGAGTGTCTGACCATTGACTACAGTTCTCAACCCACACATAGCTCTATCTGCATCAGGGAAAGCCTCCCAGATTCATGGTGTTTGATTACAACCTGTGCCATCCGTTACGCTCTGCTGACAAAGGGGAAGCCCCTGAGAATCCAGGATTTATAATAAAAACAGGAATGAAAAACCCAAGCAGAGACATCAATAACCTCATACTGTGGGGGAGACAGACTCCATAAATCTAGCCCATGTACGTTACTAAATAATTGGGAGAAGATCAGAATCTGGAGATACTATTATGTATTACCTAAAATGTCCAGTTTTCAACAAAAAAAATCAAAACATACAAAGAAACTGGAAAGTGATGACCTATGCTCTCAAGGAAACAAACAAAAAATCATTCAGTAGAAACCCTTCATGGGCTTCGATGTGTGACTTAACAGACTGCCAAGCAACTATCATAATGCAGAATTCTCACTCGTGCCTGGCTCATGCTCTGTTACAGCAAGGCCCAATAACTGGTAGAGGTTCAGAGGTTACCGGGTCCTCCTGGGCTCTGTGGAGTGATGACACACCCTTCCCCTCCACCTCCCAGGCTCAGATTATGAGTCCTTGAACCACGTGGGAGAAGTCCAGCTCATGCCACCACTTACAGAGCCCCGTTGTGTCCTAGAATATTACAAAGAGTTTTCTCTCCAATATTCAACGAAGATGCATCCAATAAGCATGTGATCTGACATCTCACATTTACCTGGACATGCCAGAAAGGCAATGAGAGACTCCAGGAATAATGGGGAGCCAGGGATGGGAATCCTTCCCCAAATCACACCTTGGCCAGTAGGGTGGTGTCAAGAGTCTGTGTCTGTGGAACTGAATGCTCATTCGGGGAACCATTTGAGTGCTGTGAGCACTCTTTCCTGAAATTCCCACCATGACCTAGTGGTTACCATGGCCCAATGGCTGCCATCTTTTGTGTACCTTCTAGGTGCTAGCCACTTTGCTATGCCCTAGGAGTGTTGTCCTTGTTCATACAGCTATCAGATATAAAAGGGGTATGGATGAAACCCCTCAAATCCTCAAAACGAGGATTTGAATACAATTCTGTCTGATTCTAAACTGCATGCTTTCAACCACTGAAGCACAATCAAATCAACCCATAAGGGTGGGACTATGTCTCTGTTATTTAACTGCATATGCTCATAACTGTCTATAGAATGCTGTATGAACACACACACACACACACACACACACACATGCTCACACAATTGGGTTGGTTAACACTGAATGGAGAAGTACATGGGTCACTCAGTTGGTTAAGCATCTGCCTTCAGCTCAGGTCATGATCCCAAAGTCTGGATCAACCCCCATATTGGACTCCCTGCTCAGTGCAGAGCCTGCTTCTCCCTCTGTCCCTCAGCCCACTTGTGCTCTCTCTCCCTCTTTCTCTCCCTCTCTCTCTTTCTCTCAAATAAATAAACAAAATCTTTTAAAAACTGAATGGAAAATGTGTACAATTATTAAAACAGAAAACCCCAACTTGAGGAAGACAGTAAGGTGAGCAACAAAAGAATGGTGAATACATTGCAAGGGCTAAGGCCATGGGAATACCTGAATAATGGTTCAGCACTGTTCACTGGACAGCTCCCCCTCCTAGGCTTGGGCTCCTAGGGGTCCCTCCCCAGCAGAGAGGAGCTCAGACAAATTCAGAGGAAACTGGGGGTATCCACAAAGGTCTGAAATGGAACAAGAGTGGCTGTCATCAAGAAGATAGATGACATCCCTTAATTGTGTTCTTCAGATCATGCCCGCAGGGACAGATTTTGTTGGCTAAAATCAATCAACACTTCAGCACTCTGAGGAGAAGAGGGCAGGCCCTGGGGTTTCCTCACATCGATCCGGGAGACTTGGCAAGTCCTGCCTGAGTAGCAGAGAGACTGAAGAGACCAGAATCTGGGACATCGCCAAGGTGAGCTGACAGAACCCCTTGACTGACCTGCCTGAGATTCCACCATTTGTGGTCATTCTGGGTGGGCTTCAGTGCAGGCGGCTGCATAATCTTAGCTAGACAGCATAACCTAGGGGAGAGGAATGAGACCCAAGGTGATCAGATTGGGGGACAGGATCATTTTGGAGAACCCAGCATGTGCCTGGGTGTCTGGATGGGAGAGAGACAGCCTAAACAGCCGAAGATGAGAGTGAGGATACTGCTCCCTAGACCAGACCGCAGAAGGACAGAGTGGACAGAACTTCCTTCATCATTTTGCTTAAGCCAGTTCAAATAATGAAGATCAGGTTTCTAGGTCATGCCCCTACCAATAACTTCTCAGCTGACCATCACTGACCACCAGATAAAGCCCAGATTCTCTTGTCCTGCCAACAAGGATCATGGTCTGGCCCCTGACAATACCCTCAGTCTCTCTTCTTGATGCATGGCATACTTTGTGCTCCAGCCACACTAAACAAGCTATGCAACCTCACCACTGGACCTTTGCATTGTCCCATAAGGCTCAACTCAATCATCACCTCCTCTGAGGAGTCTTCCCTGAATAACCCCCCACCCTGACTGCAAACATCAAACATTTTAGTGGTGTTCCCTGGGGTGTCCCAAAGCTATTGCTCTGCATAGAAAGAGCCTGTCTGAGTCTTTCCCTCACCCAATGAGACCATGTTCTGTCCATCCCAGTATCTCTGGCACCCAGCACAGGGCCTAATGCAAAACACTTGGTGAAAGCTGAATGGAATCAAGGATGATTTTGAATTAACATATCATGGGTGGCACATTCTGTACAGAAATTCACCAGACCCCCTGCCTATCCTCAAAGGGCTCCCATTCAAAAGTCTTATGTGAACACAAAAGGATGCTCCACATCACAGATCATCGACGAAATGCAAATCAAAACCACAGTGGGATGCCACTTCACCCCCCTTCGGATGGCTCCCATCAGAACAAAAACCAAAACAACAGAAAACGACTAGTGCTGGCAAGTGTGTGGAGAAATTGGAACCCACGTGCACTGTTGGTGGGAATAGAAAATGGGGCAGCTGCCGTGGAAAACAGTGTGGCATTTTCTCAAAAAATTAAACCCGGGATTACCATATGACCCAGAAATCCCATGTCTGGGCATATACCCCAAAAGAAGTGAAAGCAGGGTATCCGAGAGCTACTTGTACATCCATGTTCTTAGCAGCATTTTTCACAATGGTCAAAATGCAGGGGTGGCTCGAGGGTTCATTGACAGATGGATAAGCAAAAGGCTCCACAGATACACACAACAGAATACTACTCATCTTTAAAAGGAAGGAGGTCCTGACACCTGCTAAGACGTGGATGAATCAATGGGAATTCTGCGAAGTGCAATCAGCCAATCACAAAAGGACAAGTACTGTGCGATTCTACTTATACGAGGTACAGCCATCAACTGCATAGAGACAGAAAGCAGAACGGCAGCTGCCAGGGGCTGGAGGAGAACGGGGAGTCCGTGTTTCACGGGGGCAGAGGTTCAGTTTTAGGGGACAACAGAGGTGCTGGAGATGGACGGTGGTGATGGCTGCACAATGAAATGAATGTGCTCAATCCCACTGAACTGGACACTTAAAAATGGTTACGATGATCAATTTGTTGCTATGTGTACTGGGCTACAACAGTCTAAATAAGTAAATAAATAAATCAAGCAAGCAAGCAAGACTTGCGCGCAGAATCTGAGAGCCTGAGTTCGAATCCCAGCTTCATCGGCACCTGGCTGGGCGGTGATGGCCTCAGCTGCCTCTGCTGCAAAATGGGGATAAATCCCAGAGTGGGAAGACTCTATCTTTTGAGGTCTGTTTCAGGCGAAGCAGCATGAAAACCTCATGCCTACGTTGTGATGAGAGTTTGCACGTACGTGGTACAAGGCATGTGCTCTTTTTGTTCGAGGGACACAAAGAATCCAGCAGGTGCCCACCAAATGAGTGTCCATTGTTAGGAAAGAGTCCCGTGGGGATGCCACGTATTAGACCCACAGGGGACCTCATCAGGGCCCCTTTCACACCCTGCCAATGAATTCTCTCTGCTGCCATCTAGTGTCTGATGACCACATTGACCTTTCCTCACTGTCAAACTTGTCTTCTGAAATCCTGAGGTCTTAACTGCTTTGCACACAGAAGCTGACAGTTTGCCCACCCAAGCACGTGTTCATGTATAATTCATGGTGTACCACGTTGCCTGGCAAATGAATATTTATCAGCTTCTTCATAAGAGGCAGGGTGGTGTTTCCTTTTGTTGCTACCAAAATTCTATGCTGTAGCAAATGAAATTTGTGAGCAAATAAAAAGAGAATGAGAAGAAGTGAAATCTCCCAGCCAAGTCCATTCCACTTGTAATTTTCCATTTCCCGAGGCCCTCCAGCATGTGTATGGAGGTGGTTTCGGTTTGGCTACAACAGAGGACCGCTGAGTCGTCCAGAATAGCATGCTACCATATGCTCTACCTATTGCCCCCGCAGAAAACTCCCCCACACCCCACATTGGTGCTGTTTTTGACTGCAGAAGAGCCTAAGACCTTTTCCATGGCTCCATTCCAGATGCTCAGGACACAGATCAAGTGAGGGGGTGACTAAGGACAAGGAACCCCACGTGAAGACTGGTACAGACTGCCTGGTGGCATCAAGCCTGGCAGCTTCAGGACGTTCTAAAGGGGCTGCCACCAAGGGAAGGGATTTTCCTGCACCACACCAGTTGGGTCTGATGTCCCCTCCCTATGGTGAGTTAGGAGGGCTATGTAGAAGGCCCTGCCTTGTCAGCAGAAAGGGACCTGTGCCCTGGTCTCTACCACAGCAAAAAGCCATAAAGGACCTAAGAAGAATTGGGACTCTGTTTACTCTTCTTGCCTCGTGACCCCCCAATTGAGAGTTTCAGTGCTAATGAACTCAGACACATGGGGGCACACTCCCCTGCAGGTGGAGTCTCAATGGGGTTGTGAACATGGGGTCTGTGTGGCTCAGTTGCCATCCCTCTGGCCTTGCAAGAGGGTCCCGATCCAGTACTGACATTCATGCTGATGATGACAGTTCATGTACACTGAGCCCTTGTGATGTAGCCCCGTGCCAAGCCCAGGTACTCCACCACTGCATGTAATCCTCAAAACATTCTCTAGAGGGGGGCATTATTGTCTTGCCCACTTTACAGAGGAGAAGACTGAGGCAGAAAGATGCCATAGCTCACTTACGTTCACGCAGCCCCAGCCGGGAGCAAACAGCGGCTCTGTTTGACTCTGGAGCCCTGCTTTCTCAGCTGCCCCCCTGGAAGCCACAAACGTGGGTTCACAGACAAAACCCACAAATGCTTGGCTATACGTATGGCCTCGGGAGAGGCAATTCATCTCCCTGAGGTTCCATTTTCTCATCTGGAAGAGGGACACAATGGCTCTTGGTTTGCAGGGCTGTCGGGAGGAGGCAGGGCTTTGCAAATTCTAAAGGGCTCTGTGATCATCAACCGACCAGTGGCCATTCCCAGCAGAAATATCTATTGATGGTTTGACATGGCATAAAGACAAGGTCCCAGCCATGGGAGTTTATGGTGGAGTTGGAGAAAGGAGACACACGGGGGGAAGAAACACACGGTGGTGCATTTGTATTCATTCATTCATTCATTCAATGGATAATTTATTGAGCCCTTGCTCTAACCAGAAAGCATGTAAGAAATGAACACAATTTCAGAGAAGGGAAGGGCTAAGGGCACGCACCTTAGAACAGGATGATGTGAGGAGCTCTAAGCCAGCATCTGAATAGCAAGATGGCACCAGCCAAGAGTGCTCCAGACAGAGGGGACAGCTAGTGCAAAGGCCCTGAGGCAGCATTCACGGTGATTCTCTAAGACGGGGGGGGGGGGCTCTGGTGTGAAGTACTTCCTGAACACTGGGGACTGTGAAGTTCCCTTTTCACAGACTACCCTGGGGTGCTGGTACTGAGTGGACTTCCTCATGCAGGGCTTCAGGGGCCCGTCCCTAAGTGACAGTGCAGGGGTGCAGTCTGGAGCAGGGGCCCGAGACAAACCTCACACCGCCCTCACCTTTGCCCCCGAGGCCCGGGTCTCTGATCCCCGCTGGTCCAGATGCCCCTCTGGGGCGATCCCTCCGGAACAGAAGCACACAGGGCCCTGTACCCCCCGCCTTGTCCCACATACCTTCCTCTCATCTATTCCCTCGGAGGCCAACATAAGCTTCTTCATGAGGACAGGGTCCAGCACCTGGAATCGGCGGCGGAACTGAGCAAGCCCCACGTGGTCAGCATAGCCTGGCAGGAGGGGAGGTGGGGGCAGGGCCAGAGCAAGCAGAAGAACAAGGAGTCCAAGTGAGAAGACCAGCCCAGGTCCTGGACTTGCAGGCAGCCCCTGCCCTGCTCCCAGCCTGGCAGCGAACCTGCTGGGTGGACTCACTTCTTGGGGCCTCGGTTTCCCCACTTGTCATCTTAACAGATTGAGTTCAATCAGCATTTTCCAAATGTGTTCCCCAGAACCCAAACCCTATAAAATGCTCCACTGAACATTTGAAAAAGCAGCACTCTCGCCTGCCCCCTGGAGGGTCGCACTGTGTGCCAAAGTCAAAAGGCTCCTCGGACCACTGCAGGGAAGATGCCAGATTGGCTTTGCTTAAAACCTGCTTGACTATGAGAAACAATTTTTTTTGTCCACCATTTATGACCACCCACAGGCTACATGGATAGCTGCATTTTCAAAGGTTTGTTTGTTTTTTTAAATCTAGCATGTAGAATGGACACATGTGTACCCTTCTGGAAAGCTCCTGAAAGAAGGTGACATTAGAGCAGGCCTCTGAAGGAGTCGTAAGAGGTCTGCCACAGGATTTGGTGTGGAAGGCAGAGGGGGCCAGAAAGGGGAAACCCAAGGCTGTCTCCTTGGTCATAGCAAAAACCAGCATTTAGTGAACATTTCTGTGCACCAGATGCTAGATTAACAACTTCTTTGCATTATAGACACTGAGGGGCCTCCATCATTAGACCCATTTTATAGATGTGCAAATTGAGGCCCAAAGAGTTCAAGTCACCTAGCCCAAAGTGATATGGATAGTAACTCCCCCAGCTGCGATTCAGACCCGACAGTAATCCAGTGGAGAGTAGCCAACAATAAAGTAAAAGACGAGCAGGGACCCGATCTCAAAGAAACATGAAGTCAAATTCCAGGCCTCGAGGTTTGGGCTTGGTCCTGGATATAAGGGGGCCTCAAAAAGACCACCTCACTGGCCAGATGGGAGACAGTACAGAAGGTCTGGCAAAATCTGACCCCACTTTGAGACTTCACAAGAAGCCCAAATGCATGAACCATGAGGCTGAGTGATGGTGGTGGATACATGTGGTGAATCCAGGAAGCCTTCCTGGGGGAAGAAACCTTGGGCCAGGTTCTCTGGAGGCTGACCACACAGAGATGGGGTGTGGGAGGTTACAAGCACGCCCATTTGTGTCAGACTGATCCGGGATCCCAACCCATTTCTGCTCTTACGAGCCCTCTGACCCGTCGTGAATGACCCCAGCTTGTTGAAGAACAAGTTCTTCACTTATCAGGTGAGAATAAGAGGATCTGGTCACAGGGTCACCATAAGGACTGAATCCGATGATGGGTGTATATAAGACACTAACACGCACTGAGGCTTTCCCACATCCGGGCAACTCTTCTATGTTAGTCTCTTACTAACTCATCAAATTGCCTGTCAGCTCCCTGGGACCTGAGCAATTAGGGCAGAAAGAGAAGCATGATCGAGGAAGTTGCCCGGGGTTGGCCACAGCCACGCCCAGGCCGACTGGCTCCAGGGTCTGACCACGCCCACCAGGCTGCGTGTGGGCAACGCCGCATTGCACTATTTCGAAGGTTTTTTAAAAAAATTTGCTATATGCCAGGCACTGGGCTAAGGGCTCCGTA
>ML108297.1:0-12303 GCA_003697995.1 Taxidea taxus jeffersonii | reverse complement strand
TCTCATTATTTTACAGGATACCCAGGACGCTGAGGCATGTGGCACATAACGCTCCTGTCCCTTGGCTGCTACCAGTTTGCGAGCTTGTCAAGGACTCAGACACCAGGTGCTCACTCCCTGTCTCTTACCTGTGCGGTGCAGACGCAGTGACTCCAGGATGTGGGAGCCGGCAAGCTGCACCCTCAGCGCCGGGATGTCCAAGGGCAGGGGCTCACCTGTCCCTGGCTTATCTCCGCCAGGCTGCAGTGGGCTCAGAGATCCCTGCCCGCCCCTGCTCGCCACCGCAAGGCAGTGGACGAAGTATAACTGAGACCGTCTGATCACGCTGGTCAATGCATCCTAGGACCAAGAGGAGACGGGGTCAAGGCCTGCTGCCCTGGGGTACGACGGACAGAGATGCTCCCCTAACATCCACTCGACCTAACCTGGGCATCTCTGGGGGTCCCCAAGTCCTATGCCAAGGACCGCCTATCTATGGCCTGTTCACACTCAAGAGGAAACGGGGAACTTTATAACAGCCCTTGTAACAGATGGGGAGACTGAGGGCCAGCCAGAGGGCCCCAGGTCCCAC
This sequence comes from Taxidea taxus jeffersonii, assembly GCA_003697995.1. Lineage (NCBI taxonomy): Eukaryota > Metazoa > Chordata > Mammalia > Carnivora > Mustelidae > Taxidea > Taxidea taxus. Next base: position 11,732 of record ML108297.1, on the reverse strand, counting down.
AGACTCCTCCCAGAAGAGGCGGGTTAGAACCCAGGACCCAGGCCTATAGGCTTTTCCTGTAGAATACGTTGTGAGGTCTTTTTCAAAACTTGCCCTTCCCGTGGCCCACCTTCTGGACTCAGCCCGACCACTGACCAGTCACAGCGCCCTCATCTGTTACTGGATCGATGTGTCTGGGTCACCTGTTTCCAGCCAGTGCTAGATCCTGCCGCCCTCCCCCAAGGAGAGCCTTGTCATGACAATAAGGCATCTGAGAGCTGAGGAAGGCAGGCGGGGCTGGATCAGCTGGGAGGATTGTCACCGGGGTCAGGATTCTAGGAACCTCCTACGGCTGCCCAAGGCAACGCAGAGCAGCCCAGGCTTTGGTCTCAGACGTGGATAGATCAGGGACTTGATGGCGGACGTCTCTTTGCTGCTCTGAACCTCAGCTCCCTCCTCTGCAGAGCGCAGTGTGAAACCTGCCCCTCCAGGCTCGCTGAGGAGGGGAGAGGCGATGCAGGCTGCTAACTCATCCTGGAGGAGGGCTAACGCATCCTGGAGGGTGGCACTGGCTATGGCTCCATGGGGTCAGGGCTCCCGCTTACCATCTGCAGCTTGATCTGGGAGCACGGGGCTTTCCTCTTCACGGCGGCCAAGCTGCTGGCAAATGCCCTCCTCACCACGCAGCTCCTCTGCAGGGCCTGCTGGGAGGTGCCCTCCAGGCCAGCCACAGCCCGGCACACGGGGGGCAGCTTGGCCCGGGACTGGAACAGGCTCCTCAGCTCCTCCCTGGAGGGGAGGAGGGGAAAGAGAAAGGGACTTTAGGGGCTCACGGGGAATGGGCCCCACCTTGCCTCTTGCGAACGTGCTTCCTGAACCCTCCTCTCCTATCACACCTCCCAGCTGCTACACTCTAATCCTCAGTCCCTCCTGCCAGACAAGCCTTTGCTTGGTGGTGAACACCAGCTTCTTTCTCCAGGCTCCTTGCTCCCCTGATTTTCCAAAAGCAAGAGCAGTGAAAAGACCTACTCGATATCAGTCGTTACCCACGGGCCTGGGGGAATCCCGCCGAGCCTGCGCTTGCTTGGGGAGCAAAGGCACCTGGGTTCTCCCTAGAGCAGGCCCAGCACATAGCAGGTGTTCATGCCATGCAGTTCACGCGAGAATGAACAACTCATGGGCTGAAGAGGCAGTTTCTGGCCCTGCAAGCTCGCATTGGTGAAACGCCCAGCCTGATGCCTAGCGGCAGACAGGGCCTTCCTTTGGCACCCCTGTAACACACGGCTATAGGGCCAAGGCTCCCTAAGTGTCTGTTCTGAGAAATCTGAGCTGCCCTGCCTTCTTGTTTGGGCCAATAAGGATGAAGAAGGCCAGGAAGGCCCTGCGGTGCCCTTGGACGGGGCTGGGATCCAGAGAAGTGCCTCCCGGGTCCCATCAGCCCTCTCCCCTCCAGTGAAAGCATGCAGGCAATTTCTATCGCTGTCTGCCATCCAGGCCACGCCTTGGCCCGAGCCCTGCAGCTGTCTCCCTCTACACCTCATCAGACTATCCAAACTAGTAAGGATCTTCGTCCAAAGGATCCAAAGGTATTTAGAGTGGTTAAATTCCTGGCAGAGTGCAAAGATTCACAATGGCTTGACTACGCTGGTATTGAAATGAAAAGCTGGGGCAGACCTGGGGGAGCTCCCCCCACCCCTGGAAGCAGGAGCTCTAAGAGGGCAGGTCAGGGCCCCAGGGGAGGGGGGCACCAACCCCTGGTTCGGGGAGAAGAGGCTCCTTCATAAGCCCTCTGCTATGTTACGCCACCAGAACCTCCTATTTCTCCGACTGTGAAACTGAGGCCCACGTCGTGCAGCTTAAAAGCCGTGAAAGCAGAAGCTGAACATTTGCCTGACTCCGAAGCTATGTAGTATTTGCTGGATCGTGCGGCCTGGTCCAACACAAGCTGCTTTTATGGGGAAGGAGGCCAAACAAGCAAACAAACCCAAAGGAGAAACAGTGACGGCCCACAGTCACCCAGGAGAGGAGGGGCAAGGCTGGGACCTGACTCAGGTCCCCTGGCCCTCCACGCTGTCCTCTGTGTGCTCGCGGACCCTCCTTCAGCCCCAGCCCCTGGCGTGCTCTCCCTTCAGGAGCTGCGTGCCCTTGACCCCTCCTGCACCATCGTGGGCTGAGAACTTCTGCAAGGACCACGTACATAGACCCAAGTCCGTCCCAGTCCTGCCACTCTTTGGCTGTGTGATCAGAGGAGGGCCACTTCACCGACTGGGGCCTCAGTTTTCTCATCTGTATAATCCTTGTAAGGATTAACAAGATACTTAGCGGGTGTTTATCCTGACGTAGGGCACGCTGCAGTGGGTAGTCAGTAAGGATCGCCTCCCTCTCCCTGCTCCCCACCGCACCCCCCCAGCACCTCCCTGGTGCCCTCGGCTTCTCTCTGGTGTCCTAGCTCTGCCCCTGCAGGGTTCCAGCAGCAAAGCTGGGAGGATCAGCCTGCAAGCTGGCGGGTACAGGCACACACCCACAGAAGCATTTCCAGTATTTTCTGAGCAGAGCCATCAGGGAAGGTGGCGTTGTTTTTGTTTTTGGTTTTTTTAACACCACAAAACATTATCGCTTCTGTTTTATGACCCCCTAATTCTAGGATGTTCATCAAATCGTTCCTGTCACATCATCTCCCAGCTACTTAATGAAAGGCAAGCAGCCAAAGGAAGAAGTCTTGGCTTTCTGGCCTTTGTCCTGTACCAGCCCCAGGGTCCCATGGGATCTTGGGGACGGGGCTGCCTCCATCACCGAGTTATTGGGACGGTGTGGCCCCTTTGAGAAAGCCGGTCCCAGTCCTCGGCCGAGCTCACCTTTTGGACTGCTGCAGCACCTGGGGGGAGTCCAGGGCCGAGAGGTTGGGCTTGGCCCTGTGGAGCCAGCCCGCAAGGTCGTAGCGCACGGGGTCCTGGCCCAGCTGGTGGAAGATCTCGAACTGGAGGGGCTGCTCACAGGAGCGAAGGGCAGAGGTCCCTGAAGGTGGACATAGCATGTGAGCGTTGGGGTGCACGGGGACACTCTGCGATCGCTTGGCATCACTAAAAACACATTTTTTTTTCCACTTAAGTATGTTTCCAGAGATCCAAAGCTCACAGTTCTGGGCGCCCACTCCTCTCCTCTGCATGCACATCTGTGCGTTCTTTCCAACACTGACTCGATTCCTCCTTACTTTTTTAAACACACGATACCTCTTTTCCCCAAATGCCATCAGTGCACGCAATCATCATGATTTTTTGCCACACCCGCGTACTGCCTGTGTTGTTACTTAATATTTGTTTGTTTAAATCAGCACACATTACAAAACAGGTAAGTCCCTTTATAAAGAAGCACTGCAGGGCAAGTTGGGTGTGCACGCTGTATTTTCTGATAGTCATGGAAATAAAAACATAATCATTACGCATTTTGAAAATATTGGTACGCCACCGAAAATCATCTTGAATGGTACCGACCGAATAAACGCACAGCACACTCTTGACGCTGACACACGCTTAACTGCAAGGGACAGGGCGGGAGAAAGGAAGGGGCTTGGAGGTGCGAGACCGGGCCTGTGTTCAAATCCCGCGACTACCACTTACTGTTCTGTGGCAGGGGTCAAGCCTCTTCAATCTCTGACCCTCGGTCTCTTCCTCTGTAAACTGTGAATTATACATACCTCCCAGGGTGGCACAAAGCTTAAAGGAGATAATGTGCGTGAACTATGTCAGCATAGTGCCTGGGCCTTGCTTGTCACTCAGTAAGTTCCATCTTCCTACTGTCAATGCCCCAGCACATTTTAGGGTCCTGACTCCTTCCCTCCCATGCAATTTGCCACCTCTCTGCTGCAGGGAGCAAGGAAACGAGAAAGCCACATTTCTTGGGATTCCATACGCAGCAAACGCCGAGAGTCTGCGGGCTTCTGATGCGTGAGTGATGTGGGTGCTGTTGGGTGTGTGGTTCCTTGGAGGTCCACCATGGCCAAGACCCAGGGCTGACCGAAGTTATCAGCAAGGGACACTTCTGGTGAAGTGAAGTATTCCTTCATCTAGCACTTCCGCGAGGCCTTGGGAGTCCACGGTCCCTGCCATCAGGGGGCCACCTTCCAACAAAAGCAAGGGAACAAAGCGGCAGCCTCACTCCGGCGCGTCCGTCCATGCTGCCTATAGGGCATCCAGGCTATCTGTTTGCATGGCTGCCTCCCTGCACTGGATTGGAAGCAGCTTGAGGGCAGCAACCATATTCACTTATCTTTACGTCTTGTAGCAAGCACAGAGTTGGGCTCTAAGTGAAGATCCCAAGAGCATTTGGAGAGGGGGGACCAAAGGCAAGAGAGAAGAAAGGACGTCCATGTGGGCTAAGCCCCAGCCAGCCTCTGCTGGACACATGGCCACGCGTGAGGTCACGAGATCCCACTCTGGTCTGTGAAGTGAGCATCGCTGGGCTGGTTTTCTAGAAGGTGACACTGAGGTTCAGAGATGAGCCCGCTTGGCTAAAGTGACACAACACACAGGGACAGAGCCAGGATGTGGACACAGGTCTGCCAGCCCAAAGCCCATATTCATCCCCGGTGCTGGCCTGACACACGGAGATGTCCCATGTCCCAGGAACAGCCTCAGGAGACCACTCCCAGGGGCTCTGCTCAGCCCTCTCACGCTCCTCTTTCTTCAGGAGGTGGTTTCCACCAGTTTTGTTCATCCAAGCATTTCATACGCTTCATTCGATCTCAGGAGCCCCATGGAAACAGCTTGAAGACAGAGCCTGACCCACTACACCCCTCTCAAGGCTCTGTACCATCACCTCTCCCAAGAGCCTGACACCCTCAGACAGGGGTAGGGGCTTCTGGGGCCCCTGTGCCCCCCGGCAGCCACCTTCTATGTCTGCTGTGCAGATGCCTGTCGCCTGACTGTGCCCTGCGCCTGGGCCCTACGGGAGCTGCCCACCAGCCCAGCAAAGACGCTTAGGAGAGACATAACACAAAGCACTGGGTTCTCCAGAAAGCCCCCCGCGTTCTGCCTGATTGAACATTCTCATTAACTCAGAGCTAATCAGAAAGCCCTACAGACAAAACATCCTTTTTTTTTTTAACTGAAATATCTGATTTAATGGGTCTATCTCTGTCGGGCCAGGACATCACAGTCTCTCTCCTGAGAACCGACAGCGTCGGACCACCCTGCTCACGGCGTCTGGAATTGGCAGGTCGGGCCTCACAGGAGGAGAAGAGGGGCCGCAGATGTTTCTCCCCAGACCCCCTCCTGCCCCAATCACACCACCCCCCTCCCCTGCTGCCTTCTCCTTCTGAGCCTCCTCTGGGTCACCTGCCTAAAAGTTAGGATCCAGAAACGTTCTGTTGGAGAAACCCATCTCATCTGCTTGTGGATCATGGTGTTTTCCCATATTCATCTATTCTGCATCAAGGATGCCCTGGAGCCTTCTGGGGCAGAGGGGAGGGGAGCGGCCAGGCCCCCGCCCTCATGAGCTGATATCCCATGAGGACAGGTGCACGCCGTCTGGCCAGAGGGCTGCAGGGGAGACTGGAAAAGCAGGAGAAAGGAGAAGGGGGTGCGGGCTGGGAGAGGTCATTATTTTTTTTTAAAGATTTTATTTATCTATTTGACAGAGAGAGATCACAAGTAGGCAGAGAGGCAGGCAGAGAGAGGAGGGTGGGGGGAACCAGGCTCCCTGCTGAGCAGAGAGCCCGATGCGGGGCTCGATCCCAGGACCCTGGGATCATGACCTGAGCCGAAGGCAGAGGCTTTAACCCACTGAGCCACCCAGGCGCCCCGAGGTCATTATTTTTCACAAGGCATCCTCTATCCTCACACAAGCCCCCTGAGACAGGTGTCACCATGATTGCCATTTTACAAACAGGGGAGGTGACTTCCCAGAAGTCACATGCCTCGCACTCAAGGAATGGAACTGGGATCCCAGCCCAAATCTCTGGGGTCCAAAGTCGGGCTGAGCCTTTCATAGCTGTCTCTGGGCTTCCCATGGATCTGAGGAATGTCCTTCCTCCGCCCCACAAAGCCACTCCTAAACCCGGGGGCCATGCTCTGAATACAGGGGCCACATTCAGAGCCCAGAGAAGGGTGGTGGGTCTGCGTGGTCTTTGCAGAGAGGCTCAGAGGCCCAGAGGCTCAGCACTGGCTCTGTTCTCAGGGGCCTACAGGGCCGATAAGCCACCTGGCTTCTCTGGGGCTCAAGGACCCCGCTGTGGGTGGGGCACAGTAGCACCCCCCATCTGAGGCTCAGACTAAGGGCTCCACTAAGAGCCATTCTCTCTGCCCCTCCCTCCTCGTTCACCAGCTGGCCAAGAGGAAGATGTATTTCAGAGAACAGAGGTGACCTTGGGAGAACAGAGGGGATCATGGCCAGGGCCAGTCAAGCACAAGGACCCTGGGGGTGAGGGTGGTCAGGAGCTACATCGTGACCTGCCTGGGACCTCAGCCCTTCTGCCTTCATGGGCCCCTTCTTCCATTAAGACATATATGTATTAAAAATTATATTTCATGACGATGCTGTTATCTAGGCAAATATTAGTAAAACATTAGCACACTCTATCAGTCTGCTAAGGCTGCCATGACTGGAGGTACCATAGCTGGAGGGGGCTTAAACAACAGCATGTCAGGGCGCCTGGGTGGTTCAGTCATTAAGCCTCTGCCTTCAACTAAGGTCGTGATCCCAGGGTCCTGGGATCGAGTCCCGCACCGGGCTCTCTGCTCAGCGAGAAGCCTACTTCTCCCTCTCCTGGTCCCCCAGCTTGTGTTCCCTCTCTTACTGTCTCTCTCTCTCTCTCAAATAAATAAATAAAATCTTTGGGGGGAAAACAAAAACATTTTCTTAAAGTTCTGGAGCCTGAAGTCCAAGGTCAAGGTGTGGGCAGAAGTGATCTCCTGTGAGGCCTCTCTCCTGGGCTTGAAGCTGACCGTCTTCTCCCCTCCTTTTTGCTCTGTGCACGTCTGAGTCCTGATGGCTTCTTTTAAGGACACCGGTCGTATGAAATTAGGACGCACCACAACGACCTCGCCTAGCTTTAATGACCGTTCTAGAGCCCCTCTCTCCAAATACACCAGTGCAGTCACATTCTGAACTCCTGGAGGCCAGGACCAACCTGTGGACTTGAGAGTGGATTTTTTATTCTGGTTTTTTGTTGTTGTTTTTGTGTTGTTGTTTTTTTGCAGGAATCAAAGCATCTGTGTGGATCCCTAAAAGCGCTGTGCCCGGCGAGGTCAGCCTTGAGCCCACCACGGCAGGGCAAAATCCTCTAGGACAAACTTGGGTACCAGTGCCCTGAGCCTGTGCCAGGGAGAACGGCCGGAGCCATCGGATGCTGCTGCTGTTTCTGCTCAGAAAATCGGGTCCTGATGCAAGTGCGGGAAGGCTCCGTGGATGTCCCGGACTGAGGCCTCGGCAAGTCCCTTTGGGGTACGGGCTTTTGCCATACCCGCCCAGCAGACCACGGCAAAGAGCCCTCACACGTCTTCCACCAAATATTCTCGCAGTTTCCCGCACGCTACTGCAGGTGGACGTTCACCCCAAACATTCCGTCAAAATGGTACTCATCTCGGCTGTCAGTGACCTCCACGCAGCCAAACCATTGGCCATTTCTCAGCCACGCCTCCCCCTCCCTCTGCCTGTGGCTTCATTCCTAAATGAATGAAATACGCCCCCTCCGTATTTGTGCACAGCCGAACGCCAAAGGATTACCCCAGCCACCCCTCCTCGGTTGCCTTTCCTGGTCAATGGCCTCATCCCTGGGCCTTGACATTGGAATGACCCGGAGCTGACCGCTGGGCCCTTGTCTCTGCCAACCTGGATTCCCTGTGTGATCTCAACCAGAACTGTGGTCCTCAACCTTCTTACAGATTTCTTCATTTTATCCTCCATCTCCTCTGCTCGAATGTCCACCCCAGGGAGGCAGAGATATCCGTCTTGTTCGGGATGGATCTCCTGGCCCAGGACAACGGCCGCCACGTGAGGGGCTCCGGAAACACTGCTGGCTCCTGGAGGAATTCGGTCTGCTTGACGCACCATCAAGCACCAGGGTCTGTCATCTTGGGGTCAAACCCGGGTGGGCTCCTCTGTTAACTTGTCCACACTCTCCCCATGTCCTCCCCCGAATGGCTCGCCGCTGTGTAGAACAATGCCCGGCACACAGTAGCCAATCAACACATTTGCTGACTACACTAATCACTGATCGATAAATGATTGATTGGTGATTGGCAAATAATTGATTATTGATTAAGTAAATGATTGATAAATTTCATTAACTGATAAATGAATGAAAGCACACACAGGCATGTGCACAGACATCTGTGCACTCAGAACACTCCCCGCCCCCCACTACCCCCCTCGCACAGGCCTTGTCAGAGCTTTCTCTGCAGCAGACAAGAATAGATTCCAACTCCCAGGCTGGACTCAGCACTCTTCTCCCTGAGTCCTTCAGCCTGACTCCCTTACCTTCGGCCCCAGCGCCTTTCTTCTCAAAGGCCACACAGAGACGCTCCAGCACCACACTGTCACTGGAGCCCTCCACCCGGACCTCCTCGTCCAAGAGCCAGAAAAGGCCCCTGGCGTCCTCAGCACCTCCAACGGCTGGTAAGCGGACCTGGCGGAAAATCCAGAATCACTGGGGAGCCCTGATCCCCGATGGAGACCAGAGTCCTGGGCTTCTCTTCCCACCTCTGGGAGTCAGGGCCTCTGAGACTCCCGGCATCACGACCCAGACACGCCAGCCCAGAGTCGTGCTCCCAACGCACCCCCAGATTCCCAGTACGGAAACCTCAAAACTGTTACAACCCCTCGGTTTCAGGAGGTCCGAATCCGGCCTCCGTCCTCATTTCCTGTGTGACCTTGGGGAACTTACTGCCCCACTCAGAGCCTCATTTCTTTTTACGTAAAATGGAAACTGACAATACTTTCCTCAGAGAGCTGTAGTGGGGAATTAACAAGGGAAAGCACTCTGTAAATTACACATTCTGCGTACACACAGGCGGCTCCACACAGGCGGCTCCGTATTTGTGCACAGCCAAACACCAAAGGATTAATTCCATCCGTGTCACTTCTGAGAAGTCTGCATTTTTTTTAACTAAAATCTTAAGGGGGAAGGGAGCCCTGAAAGAATGTTCTAGAGGAGAAGGTGAGCTTGGTTCAGTAGCACGGAATTCAAAGTCTAGCCATGAGCTTCAGAAACCATCTAGGTATCTCTGAAGTTTTGTTCCTGGGAGCCAGAGAGGCCTGGAGAAGCGAAGAAGCTCGTCCGAGGGCCCCCAGTGAGTTGGGGTCACCACCAAGTGGTTATGGATGAAATGTGCATGATACATGGAGTAACCAGCTGTCCCTTGGTGACTGGGACTCAGCAACTTCCCAGGACATGAGGATTTCAGTGCTAGTGACAGCAAAGTCCCTTGGCAAGCCAGCACAGTTGGGCACACTAACTGGGAAATACTGCCCCCCGCCCACTGCAAGGGGCCCAGAGAGGACACATCCTGGGTCACATGAAGAGGCACAGGGGCAGAACGGGGACCAGATCCCAGATATCCTGCGCCTTCACCTTGCCTTTCTTTATGGGGTTGAAATTGACAACCAGTCCGTCCTCAGAAGGTAGCTGTTCCCAGCCACCGTCCAGGTATCCAGGGGACCCTGAGGTCCCTCCCTCCTCACATTGCCCGGGTTGTCCCTTCCGGCCTGCCTCTTCCAGGTCAGGAAGCATGACAGGAAGGGGGAACCAGTCCAGAGGGTGCCAACAGGAAGCGTCAACAGACAGTGACCAGAGAGGGCTCACGGACAATGCAGCTTTGCAGGGACAGGTGCAGGCCACTAGGAGCCAAGAGAGGGCTTGGAAGAGAAGGCCAGGGGCAGCTGACAGGAGACAAAGAAGGAGAAAAGTGACAGCCTGCCCTATCACGTGGCAGGAGAAAAACGTGACCTGTGGGTCAAGCACCTGGCAGGGTGCTCTGTGCTCCAGATCTCTTGAACCTTCACAACCATCCCAGGGCATGCTATCATTCCCACTTTAGAGACGGGAAAAAATTGAGAACACAGAGAGGTGAAGGGATGCACTCAAGATCACTGACATTGGACCTGAACTTGGCAAGTCAGAGAAATGGTTCAGGGTCATTCTGAGAGATGGCAGAGTAGAGGTACAGGTCCCAGGTCAGCCCAGTGGGTTCTTGGGATGGGGAAAGTAAAGACGGGTATGCCCCCACACTCAAGCCCATAAATGTGTGGACCCCTCATCAGTCCCCCATTCTCCACCCCCCTGTAGCCCCTATTCTCCCAGTCTCTGCAGACACAGCATCTGCAGCTGAACATCTGGCCTTCCCAGGCAAGTGGCCACTGGGCGCTGGCCCCAAGCCCTCTCAGCACATCATGAGCTGCCAGGCACGTGCCAGCTGAGCCCGTCTCAGACATCAGGCAGAGAGGCGGTTCTCAGCCTGAGGGGATTTGGAGAGTCATTGCCTGGGCCACACCCTCGGGCCAGGCTGGGAGTGGATCACCAGCTTCAGGGTCTCTCCCAATCCCCGGGTGATGCTAGGGGCAGTCGGCACTGACAACTTGAGGCTTAAGGACTCAAGTCATCTGGGATTTCGAGTCAAAGCTTTGCAGCGTCTGAAAGCCTGAGTTTGCTGGACCCCGCCTTACCTGGGAAGGGTTCTGGTCCACCACAGCCACCGTGGTCCCCGGGGAAGGCTCCGGGAGGTCAAAGGGCACAGGAATACCTTCCTGGAAAGTCACAGAAGTTCCGTGTTAGTTCCTTCCATGAGCTGAAGAGGGTGGAAAACTTCCGGAGGAGAAAAGAGAAGTGAGGACTTTCACCTCCCCTTGACCTTTATAATTATTATCATCATCATTATTATTATTATTACCATCATCATTTTAAAAATAGTCTTTTAAGTAAGCTCTACCTCCAGTGTGAGTCTTGACCCTGAGATCAAGAGGCACACGCTCCACTGACTGAGCCCACCGGGCGTCCCATTTTATTTCTTTTTATGGCAGCAAAATATCCGCGACGTAAAATCTACCTTCTCCTGCGTCATATAGCTAGTGGCATTAAGTTCACTTACATGTTGTGCACCTGTCTCCACGTCTCCACCTCCAGCACTTCTTCATCTTGCAAAACCGAAACTCTGTCTCCATTAACCGCTGATTCCCATTCCCCTCCGCCCCTCCAGCCCCTGGCTACCGCTGTTCCACTTTCTGTCTGTATGAAGTTGACTGCACTTAAGTGTCTCGTGTGAGCAGAGTCCCATAGGAGCCGTCCTTTTGTGACTAGCTTATTGCACTCCCTACAATGTCCTCGAGGTTCATCCATGTTGCAGAATAGATGAGAATTTCCTTCCTCTTTATGGTTGAACAATAGCCCACTGCATGGACTAATCAAACCTGTTTACGCACGCGCGCCACCTCCCGGGATCTGTGGACACTCGGGTCGCCTCTACCCCTTGGCTATTGGTAAATCTGCCATGAGCCTAGGTGTACAGATGATCTCTTCCAGACCTGGTTGTCAATCTCTGGGGGTAGATACCCAGAGGCAGATTTGCTGGATCATAGGGTAATTCTATTTTGGGGTTTGTTGTTTTTTTTTTCAGACGAACAGCATACTGTTTTTCACAGTGGCTGCACAGTTTCGTATTCCCACCGGCCTGGCATACGGGGTCCAATTTCTCCACCTCCTTGCCAATGTTTGCTGCTTTCTGGTTTTGTTTTGTTTTGTTTTTTATCATTACCATTCTACC